>PVIW01014297.1:0-24018 GCA_004026585.1 Noctilio leporinus | reverse complement strand
AGACCCTCCAGGACGTGGGTCCAGTGGCCACGTGACTCCTGTGTCCTCTCCCAGGAAACACGGTGTTGCACATCCTCGTCTTCCAGCCCAACAAGACCTTTGCCTGCCAGATGTACAACCTGCTGCTGTCCTACGATGGGCGTGGTAGCCACCTGCAGTCCCTGGACCTTGTGCCCAATCACCAGGGTCTCACCCCCTTCAAGCTGGCTGGTGTGGAGGGCAACACTGTGGTGAGGGACATGTCCCTAAGCCCACGGTGTCCTCCTAAGACCCTCATCCTATACTTTTAGCCCTCTGAGGCAATAGATGTAAGCATGCACCCCTGGTGCCCAGGTCCCATTTTCAGGTTGGAGTTTTTTTTCAGGCCCTGTCTCCCTGGTCCCTTTCTTGCCCACGTTCTCTTCCCTGAGGTGCTGGGGGCTAACAGAGTCTAGGTCCCACCCTGGGGTGGTAATGCCCACATCTGCCTTTCGGTCCACTGGGCAGCAGCCCTCCGGACTCTCACCTCTTCCCAAGTTTTAGAGGGAGTTTTGGGGGTCAGAGAGCAACTTGAGGGTCAGCATGAACATGGGTTCTTCTGCCCCAAAGGCTGTGGTCATTAGGTGAAGAACAGCCAGCCTGTCCAGCAGTGCTGTCCTTCTGGACCCAATCCTACTCTGGGACCCTCCCTTCGCTGCCGCTCTGACTCAACCTCCTGCATCCCCCCTTAGATGTTCCATCACCTGATGCAGAAGTGGAAGCACAGCCAGGGGACATTTGGGTTGACGACCTACACCCTCTATGACCTCACGGAGATTGATTCCTGCGGAGATGAGCCATCGCTGCTGGAACTTATTGTCACCACCAAGAAGCGGGAGGTACAGGGCATTGAAGTCAGAGAGCAGCGGGGGAGGGGCACCAGGGTGTGTGAGCCACTGGCTCTGTTCTCTTCCTGCGGCAGGCGCGCCAGATCCTGGACCAAACGCCAGTGAAGGAGCTCGTGAGCCTCAAGTGGAAGAGATACGGGCGGCCCTACTTCTGCCTGCTGGGGGCCTTGTATGTACTCTACATCATCTGCTTCACCATGTGCTGCGTCTACCGCCCCCTGAAGCCCAGGACGGATAACCGCACCCAGCCCCGGGACAACACCCTCCTGCAGCAGAAGCTACTTCAGGTGGTATCTGGGAGCTGCAGAGCCTGGGGCAGGATCAGCTCTCTGCCCTTTCCCAGACTTGTATCAGGTTCCTGTCCCACAACACATGTTTCTCCACTCACCCAGGTTTCAAAACACATAGGGACCACCTCCATATACATGCACACAGAAACACATGTGCTCTAAAGGGCAGAGTTTGAACAAGGGGCACTGACCCCCTCCACTGGAACGGCTGGGCAGATGCACAGGACCCTGAGTGCTCTGACCACCTTTCTCCCCTCAGGAGGCCTATGTGACCTCCCAGGATGCCATCCGACTGGTGGGGGAACTGGTGACCATCATCGGAGCTGTCATCATCCTGATCGTAGAGGTGTGGTGAGGGCTGGGTCTCAGGTACAGCTGTCTGCCCCAAGGATGCAGCCTGAGCCCCCGCCTAGACGTGTCTTCTTGTCTTTGCAGATTCCTGACATCTTCAGGGTGGGGTTCACTCGCTTCTTTGGACATACCATCCTTGGGGGGCCGTTCCATGTCCTCATGTGAGTCTCCTTCCTCACTCCCATCCCACCCCTCATCAGGGTTCCACTTCCACCTCCAGGATCTTGTGCCCCTGGAGAACCCCTAGAGAACCTGAACCTGGGGCCCCCTCAAGCGATGTGTAGGACCCTGTGTACCGAGCTTGCAAAGACTGAACCTGAGCATGTGGATGCTGCCTCAGTCACACCCTTGCTCTTGGGCCCCCAGGATAATCCCAGAACCCTCTCATCACCTGCTCCCTGCTCTCCCCTCCAGCATCACCTACGCATGCATGGTGCTGGTGACCATGGTGATGAGGCTCACCAATACCAGCGGGGAGGTGGTGCCCATGTCTTTCGCCCTGGTGCTGGGCTGGTGCAACGTCATGTACTTCGCCCGAGGGTTCCAGATGCTGGGACCCTTCACCATCATGATCCAGAAGGTGCGTGCCCCTGCCCCTGGCTCCCAAGCTTCCTAGAGAAGGACCACAAACATTTCTGCCAAGAAGCAGATAACAGGGGATGTCTTGGGCTTTGTGAGCCACCTATGGGCTCTGTGGCGTATTCTTTTCCTCCTCCTCCTCTTTTTATCCTCAAGGTCTTTAAAAATGTAAAAACTATTCTTAGTTCAAGGGCCATATCAAAATAGACCCAACAGATCTGGCCTTCAGCCATAGTTTGCCAGCCCTGTCCTAGAGGGTGGAGCTGTGGTCATTCTTAGAGATTTGGTCGAGGCTGGGATGGGAAGGGGATTGAGCAATGGGTGTGACCTTCTCCCTGCCTTCTTTAGATGATTTTTGGTGACTTGATGCGATTCTGCTGGCTGATGGCTGTGGTCATTCTGGGCTTCACCTCCGGTAAGCCACCTGTTCAGGATGGGGGACCATGGGAGGAAAAGGCTGGAGGAGCCTAGAGAACACAGAAGGGCTGGATAAACTTGGGGACAGGTGGGAGGTGGCAGAGGTAAGAGGGGTCACAGTGTCTCAGGGCAACATATCCCTCCGAGGTGAGGGACAACTGGGAGTGTTGGGGAGAGGTGGCTCGTGGGATCAGGAGGAGGAGCCTGTGAAAAACAAAGCAACCTAAGGACCTAAGGACCTGTGGAGTGGTGAAAGGCTGGGATGGTGCAAGGAGGATCAGGGGCACAGGCAGCGAAGAGCTGGCTATGGTTCCGCCGTCCCTGGTCACCCTCACCCTGGTGACTCTCGCCCCCTGGGGTGGAGCAGCCTTCTACATCATCTTCCAGACAGAGAACCCCGACAAGCTGGGCCACTTCTACAATTACCCCATGGCGCTGTTCAGCACCTTTGAGATGTTCCTGACCATCATCGATGGCCCTGCCAACTACGACGTGGATCTGCCCTTCATGTACAGCATCACCTACGCCGCCTTCGCCATCATCGCCACGCTGCTCATGCTCAACCTCCTCATCGCCATGATGGGCGACACTCATTGGCGGGTGGCTCACGAGAGGGACGAGCTCTGGAGGGCCCAGGTGAGCCCCCTAGTGGCGGGGAGGGTTAGTGCAAGTCCATTCCGTGGAAAGACCAGGCCAAATTCAGAAAAGCAGGGCATGTTGACCCCGCCTACGTTTGGACCGTTATTCCACTGTACACGGAATAATGCAAAGCGCTCATTGGAATTGGATTAGCAATAGGACTGAGCCATGATGGGATCGCTGAGAAGAATTCCTCACAATTTGCTCAAAAATTGAAACCTGTCTTTTCTAGAATAATCAACAAGAATAAAATCAAGCATAAAGCTAACAGTTAAAATGGCATTTCGTAAACGTTGCTACTGAATAAAAACTGGAGCATCCCATCTCCTTGGTGATATTTCAGTCTTCAAAATTTGACCCAGAACCATTGGACATGTTAAAAATAATGCCACAAATGCCCCCACCCCCTTGTAGTAGCAGAAACTATCTTCAGTCAAAGCCTCAAGGTGGGGACAAGAGACCATTAAATGAATCAAACCATCACTTGAACATATATGTAGAAAATAATTTATCTCAACAAAAATAATTCCTGCAAAATAAAAATGGAAATTCTGAAAATTGGATGGCATTTAACTGTGCTGTGCAGAAAATAGAGTTAAAAAGAAAGAAAGAAAGAAAGAAAGAAAACCAAAACCTAAATTGGCTAAATGGGATTTGCCCAGGAAAATATATTTTTTTAGGTAAATGTACTGCTATTAGGTATCTCAGTAGGATATTTGCATTTATAAACGGCCTATATATCTATAGAGTGGAAATATCCTGTAGCCCTGAGGACCTCTATTTGCTCACCTTCCCATTGCCCTTGGAGTAAGGTCATTCGGCCTGCTGCAGGACCACCTGGGCACCTGCACGGGTGTCAGGTCACTGGGCATAGAACTGTGGGGCTCATCCTATCGACTCTCCCACAGAAGAGGGCTGACAAAGCTGACGCCACTGTCCTCAACTTCGGGGGTGCTGTCTGTCACCTCTGGGAAACCACAGAGTCCCTGAGTGTCCCAACTGCTGCTGAACTGTCCTTCCACTGCCTGGCACCCTCCCTCTTCCTGCACTTCAGCTCAGTCCACACCCAACCTCTTCTGATTTCCTCTTTTGTCCCCACGTGCAGGTTGTGGCCACCACGGTGATGCTGGAACGGAAATTGCCTCGCTGCCTGTGGCCCCGCTCTGGGATCTTTGGGGGAGATTATGGTCTGGGGGACCGCTGGTTCCTGCGGTGAGTGACAGCGTGGGGCTGGGTGTTCCTGTGATCTCAGGGGTGGGCCCCATGCCCTCCCTAGTCCTGAGGGGCTGGAACCTCCTGCCACCCCAGCTGGAGACAAGGAGCTCCAGCCCTTCGCCCATGGACACCTCTCAAGTCCTTTGTCCTCCCCAGGGTGGAAGACAGGCAGGACCTCAACCAGCAGCGAGCCCAGCGCTATGCACGGGCCTTCCACACCCGGGGCTCCTACGACTTGGACAAGGACTCCGAAAAGCTGCAGCTGCACCACCCCTCTGGCCCCCACCTATCCCTTCCCACCCGCTCAGTGTCACGAAGCACTTCCCGGAGCAGCACCAACTGGGAGAAACTTCGGCAAGGGGCCCTGAAGATGGAATCGAGGGGCATGGACAACAGGGGTCTGGAAGAGGAGAGCTGGGAATACCAGATCTGAGCCAGATCTAAGCACGCGCTCTTGCTCTGGGTCCTGGCAGTTGCTCTCTTGTTCCCGGGAATATTACAAAACCAAAACCCAAAACACTGAGCAATGTAACCCCCTGCCCCCCAGGTCAAGAGGGAAAGGAGTAGAATAGTTGGGAATCGCTGTGCCCAGGTCTCTGCTTTTCGCTCAGCTCTGGAGCAAACAGAAAGCCAGGAGGTGGTTGGCACCCCACCTCTTAGGCTTGGATGGAGTCCCCTGCACTGTCAGAGCAAAGCACTTTAAGGACAGATGGCCACCTCTGCACCCAGTCTCCGCACTGGAGTCAGAATGGGAGGGGCGAGCCCTGTCTGGTGCTCCGGAGAGTTCTGGGGAGGCTTGTGGAGAAGAGCGTGAGTAAGGGGACAGACACTACTCGGGTGGCGAGAGGCTGGCTGTCTTGTCACCTTCTACCTTCCAATAAAGTGTTCCCTACTCTGCTCCCCTGCTGTGCAGTGTCACCTTCCCAGGATGCCCTGCAGACTGAGGCCTCACCACACCTCCAACTTGCAAATTCCCTTCTTTCCCTTTAATGTGGGGACGGATGGTGGGAAGGGGCAGAGGACAGGGGAAGGAGGCATCCAGGGGGTAGGGCTGAGTGTTCCCCCAGCGACAGGCCAAGATGGGGACTGGCTCCTGTCTCCCATGTCCCTCCTTGCACCTGTGTCCTGCCAGGCAGGGCCTCAGACCTCCACTGCGCCTGGCTGCCTCAAGTGGCGCTGAAGGAGCCGGATGTGGTACAGCAGTTTCTTCTGGTGACCAGCCAGGGTGATGCCCAGGGCAGGCAGGTCTCTGGTGGGGAAGCAGTGGATCAAATCCAGCCCAGTTTCTCCAAGATGGCAGGCAGAATCTAGGCCTCGGGCCCAGAGGCTTCCCCACCCACCTCTCCCTGCTTACTCCAGGCTGAGCTGAGCCACATCACTGAAGGTGCAGAGGCCACACCTGGAGAAGTTGTCCTGGTAGCACTCCAGTCCAATGGCTGTAAGCCAGGCCTGAGGTGAATCCAGAGATGGAAAGTCCAGGGCCACAGGGTTCAGAAGGGCCTGCGAAGGCCTAAGTGGGGAGGGGCAGGCAGGTCAAAGTCCCCTCTTCATCCTAGCTCCCACCCCCTCAGTTTTCTTTTTGGTTTGCATTGCCCTTCCCTGGCTTTCCCAGGCTCTAGCCCCAAGCTCCAGACCTGTCCCCGGGGCTTCTGCCAGCCTGCAGGGTCTCTGGCTTGCGAATCATTTTGTCAAAGGCAGCCACCAGCTGGTCAAAGTGGGGACGCTGGGTACGGTCCTTCTGCCACGTGTCCAGCATAAGCAGATGCAGTCCAGGAGGACAGCCTGGAGGTGGGGGCAGCCGGAACTCCTGCTCTATTGCATTGAGTACCTGGGGATGAGAGGAAGAATGTGGGGAGGGAAAACTATTGCAAGCGGAACAGAGTACATTGTTAGGTAAGGGGGTGAGGCTGTGGAGCACAGGTCACGGTGGTGAAAGAACTTAAAAATATGGAAAACAAGAGTCATAAGATCTTAGGGAGGGTATGGATTGGGGAATGGAGGTCTTAGAATTGGCGAGTCTGTGAGGCTGGTGGGTTGAAAGGATTAGGGGGGTGGGGTAGGAAAGCAGCAATGTTTAGGCCAAGTGCTTACCTCTTGGTCACTCATGTCCCAGTAGGGCCGTTCTCCATAACTCATCACTTCCCACATCACTATTCCAAAGCTCCAGACGTCACTGGATGTCGTGTATTTTCCATGTGCAATGACCTCTGGGGCTGCCCAGCGAAGCATGCGGCTTGAGCCCTGGCAGGGAGGGTCAAAAATACCAACAGACATCATCACAGCAACGGTCATGTTGATTGAGCAGCTACTCTGTGCTCGGACGTGAGTTAAGAGGTTTCACATCAAGCACCTCCCTTGGACAAAATCAGAGTTGAGGGCGAGGTGTTCAGGATTTGTACCCAGCTGCTCTGACTCAAGAATCCTGAAGGGAAGGGCACCAGCTGTTCCAGGTTCTGAGGTCTCCCACCTTCCCCAGTGGCCCTGATTCCTGACCCTCGCCCAGGCTTCCCTCCTGCGTGGAGCCCCGATGAGCTCCAGCCCTTCAGAGGCAATGACATGCCACCCGAGGTCCCCACCCCAGGTTCTGGCTCCATGGGCACCTGCTGCTGAGAATGCAGAGCTCCCAAGGCTGTGCTCTCACCTGCGCGCTGTGGCCAAGACGGGCCACTTTGCATACCAGGTGGCTATTCACCAGCACGCTGTGGGCAGACAGCACTCGGTGGACGAAGGCAAAGCTGGACAGGTACTGCATGGCGGCAGCCACTCCCCGCTGCATGGCCACCAGCTGCAGGCTGCTGAACTGGCCCTCCCTTTGCTGAGGGGCAGGGGGCAGAGGTCAGCAACCGGACGGGGGCCCTTGACACACATGCACAGCAGACATCAATCAGCATGAAATGGCAGGGGACTTGGAAATCAGAAAATGGCCTGGGAATGGAGGCTGAAGACCCCCGGAAGTGGGCAGAGGGGAGCAAAGGTATTGGGCTCTGCCTCTGGAACCATCTAGAACTGCACACCTTCCCAGACCCAAGAGCCCGCCGCCTTCCCCCAGGCCTACTGACTCTGAGGAAGCTGTCCAGGGGGCCCAGCTCCATGAGCTCAGTCAGCACCATGAGGGGCCGGCTTTTGGTGACCACACCCTCCAGGCGCAGGATGTTGGGATGCTGGAACT
Organism: Noctilio leporinus; assembly: GCA_004026585.1. NCBI lineage: Eukaryota > Metazoa > Chordata > Mammalia > Chiroptera > Noctilionidae > Noctilio > Noctilio leporinus. The sequence continues at coordinate 16,492 of PVIW01014297.1, read as the reverse complement.
GGCCCAGCAGGGCAGCCTGGCCAAGAAAGGTCATCTGCAGGCTCTCAGCACCTCCGTTCCACAGGGCCTGGATGGCCACAGCCTGCTCGCGCCGTCCCCGAGGCTGCAGCCAGCCCCGGCGCACTTCTCCGAAGGAGCCTGCGGGGACAGGTGTAGGAAGGGCAGGGGCTCACGGTGTCTAGTCACGTTTAGAAGGAATCCTGCCAGGTCCTCCCTCTCGGCTGATGCTGTACCTGCCCCAATGACCTCCTCGATCTTGACATAGGCGGGATCCACCTCCCGGGTCAATTCTTGGAGGGCCTGGCAGGGGTCCTCGTAGGTGGATGGGTCGATGTAATACTTCACCCCCAGCCCTGTAGGTGTGTGGGGTGCATGATGAGGGTGCGGGTGGCAAGGCCAGGCTGACTTCCGGCCAAGGAGGTGCCCTCCACCTCGGGGGAGCCCGGCCTCACCTGGTGGGCTCCTGGCCTGAGCCCCCAGCTCTTCATCTCTGGAGCCCCCCAACCTGGTCCCATCCCAGCCCCCAGCCCCTCACCTGGGCTGCTGTACTGCTGCAGCTGCTCTGTGTAGCCTGTCCCACTCCGCTTCCTGAGGGACAAACCAGGGTCCCGGGATGACATTCACCCCCTTGCCTCCCCCTTCCACCCCCACACAGGCTGCTGGCTAGTGGGGGCCCAGGTTCCTTCTTCCCACCTCTGCACGGGTGGCCCCTGGAAGGGGCAGGGTGTGGGGGTGTCTGTGCTGGGCTTCGGGCTTCCAGGACTTGGGGTGTGGTGTGGGGACATGACGGGGAGGGGCTCACCTCTGGAAGACCACAGCCAGCACGGTGATGGCCGCCAGCAGGAGGAAGGCCAAAGCCCCCAGGATGGACCCGATCACCAAGGACAGTCTCTCTGGAAGCTGGGCGGACAGCTCGCCTGAGAAACCAGCCGCCCAGGATTACAGGTGGTTAAGGCTTCACATGTGCATCCACTGGCAAAGCCCATCACGCACCCAACACCCCAACCCCGACCCACTGACCCCAAGCTCAGCGCTCAGCCTCTAGCTCCCTCCTCACAGCCTCGGGCCTGGAGTGCTCCCAGGCCTCTCCTCACTAGCCCCACTGCCCCTCTATCGGGGCTTACCCTCACCTTGAGGCAGCGTTTGGAAATAGACCTTGCCCCCGTAGGGGCCATGGCCCGCGGCCGTCCTCGCCCGAACCTGGAAGCCATAGATGTGGCCAGGGCTCAGCTGTGTCACAGTGGCCGTGTTGGTCTCGCTGGTCAGGGTGAAGGAGTGGGATTCATCTTCTGCCTGGGGGGGACAGTCGCTCAACTCACTCCCTGCTGGCCTGTCCGAGACCCTCCTCCCTGACCCTGTCTCCAAGGCTTCCGGCCCCTCCCACCTTCCACAGGGCTCCTGGCACCCCACCTTATCCGGTTGCTCCCTACCCCAGCCCCACGTGGAGCCCTGCAAGCTCCCCCTGTCCCGCTGGGCTGCTTCACCCGCCCCACCTGGTCATAGTAGCGCAGCTGGTAGTCCAGGATGTTCCCGTTGGTCTGGTCTGGCTGCGGCCAGGACACTGTGATGCTGTTGGGTGCCCGGCTGACCTGATGCATCACAGGGACTGCAGATGGGACTGGAATGGGGGAAGTTAGTGTGTGTTGGGGGGGTGCTGTTTCAGGGACCTGAAGGCAAAAGGCAGGGAGAGGGGTTCTGAGGAGGCCAGGAGGCAGGTAAGGTCTTGGGCGGAGGAAAACCTCACCTGCGTAGCTGGTGCTAACATTAATGGCTGCAGCCCGGGGAGGGTCGGGGCTGAGGTCTGACACACCGTTGACAGCCTGCACCTCCAGGATGTAGGGTACGTGTGCCCGGAGGCCCCCGACTAATACACGGCTCTCAGTCAGGCCCCTCTGGCGGGGGTCGAAGTGCACCTCATCCCCACAGCGGTGACAAGCGGCCCCCCTGCCAGGCTCCAGGGGGCCTCCGCACTCCTTGCACACGACATGGAAGAGCAGGTCCCCGCGCCCCCCGAGCTCCTGGGGCAGGCGCCAGTGCAGCATGAGCGCTGAGCCTTGCACCTCGAACCAAAGCTCCCGGGGAGCCGAAGGAGGGCCTGGGTGCCCATGAGGCGAGAAGGGCCAGGAAGGAGCGGGTGATGGCGGGGAGTGGTTGAAGGAGGGAGGAGGCAGGGGAGACGGGCAGCATGGGGTGGGGCCAGAAAGCAGAGGAGGCAGGTGGGAGGAGAGAGGCAGGAGGTTGGCCAGGGGCAAATGGGGACAGGGAGAGAGGAGCAGGTTTGAGAGGAAACCAAGGGCAAGAGAGAGAGGGAAGTCACTGCCAATGCACACCAGCCCACAGGCTCCTCCTCCTCTGACCCCACCCCCAGTCCTGTTCCAACCCCGGGGCAGGTGGGGTACTCACCAGTGCAGGGAGCCTCTGGGGGGTCAGAACTGGCCCGAAAGAAGCCCACAAGGCAGGGGCAAATGGGGGTAGCAGGGTTGGAGGCTTGGCTGCGGGCAGGGCATGGTGAGCAGGGGGCACTCCCCGCCAAGGCCTTGTAGGATCCCTCGGGGCAGGCTGAGAAGCAGAAAAGAGTGGAGGCTTCAGCTCCCTCCATCCACCCCCTCCTGAGCCCCACTGCCCCCAACAGGGCTGGCCTCCCCTTTTCTTCTGAGACGGAACCCCCAGCCCTCTCCTCTCTCTTTCCCTCCCTCAGGCGGAGATGACTCCTGCCACTTTGCCGGGTGGAAGAACCTTTCCAATGACAGAAAAAGTGAGGTGGGCGGGGGTTACAGGCAGGGCAAGCACCGGAGGCAGGTGTCTGTAGGCTGGATTGCATAACCCGCTTTGCAGAGGCCTCCTGCAGCCTCCACCTGCGGCAGAACCACTCTTCCTAGTTCTTCCTTAGCTGGGATGCGCTGCCTCCCACCTGCGTGCTGCTCACCTGGCCCTGGGATGAGCCCACCCCAAATACAGGGCCAATGCGAACAAAAGACCCCACCCCAAGATCCCCCAGAAGTTCAGTTCCTTTGGATCTCCATCACTTCCCAGGCCCGCAGCCCTAGGAGCCTCAGCACTGGCTGTGGAAATATCCAGCGCTGTCTGGTGCTAGGTGAGTGGATGAGCGTGAGTTTGTGTGCTGGAGAAAACAAACAGGAATCTGCCCCTGAATAGCTCGTCCCTGCCTTCTGGGGACAAAATGAAGCTTGGGGTGTTCGAAGGAGCGCAAGGGCGGGGGCCGGCAGGGAGATCTCGGTCAGGCACAGGAGAGCAGAGTCTCACCTTGGCAGGCCTTGTCCCCACGTGCAGGCTGGTACCCAGGCTGGCAGCGGCAGCCCCCGACGGCAACCATCCACTTGCCCTCCCCATTGCAATGCAACCTCGGGGGGCTGCTCCTGGCCTGGCCCCCTCCTCTATCCTCCTCTGGCTCTGCGTGAGCCACACAGGTGCCCGTGGCGGCCACCAGGGAGGCCCCTCCAGCCCCACTGGCCTGCGTTTCAGGGAAGGAGGCGAAGGCACGGAGCACGGAGGGGCAGGCGTGGTAGAAGAGCTGGATGGCCACGAGGGCCAGGCAGGCCCCGGTGTCCTGGAAGGCCACATAGAAACCGCGCTGGGTTAGGGGGCCGAAGCTCCTTTCTTTGACGTTCAGCTGCAGCCCGGCTCTCGCCCCGGGCCCATGGGGCCCCACGGCCCAGGCAGAGGCGACAGGAAAGCTCTCATCTGCCGCTATTGTGTCCACCTTGGTCCAGGGTTTGAGGTGCCAGGCCGAAGCGCTATCGGGGCTGTCAGGCTCCTCAGCCTGGCGGTAGTAAAGCGTGAAGGTCTCCCGACAGGTGCCCCCTGCCACACCCAGGCTGGTGCAGGCCCTCACGGAGAAGTGGAGTCGGATGTGCACCCTCTGGGCACCCCGACGCTCCACAAAGTGTGTCTGCAGCCAGTTGTCTTGCCCGGTGCCCGGCAGGGCCCCCGCTACATGGCAGGCCTCGAAGGTCCGGGTCAGGCGTCTCCGGTCATCCAGAATGCTCACTTCGTCCCACTGTGGGAGGGGCGGGTCAGGAGGGCGCTGTTAGGGGCTCAGGACTCAGAGCGGGGTCCCCTCTGGAGGCAGAGTCTTACTCCATTAGTCCCCACCCAGGGTTTCCTTCCCAAACTTGGTCCACCCTCCCGGGAGCAGGGTCAGGGAAGGGCCATAGGCTCAGAACGAAAGCAAGACACTCACCCCGCCTGGTGGGTGGGTAAGCCAGCCTATCTCAGATGTTTCTCCTGTGGTGTCCAGCAATACCTCTGCCCAGAGGTAAGAAGAAGCAAGCAGTGGCCAAGACTCCCACCAGTGCCCCTAAGCCCCACCCCATTTCCATGAGAAGAAAACAGAACATACGTCCCTGCCCCATGGAACCCACCGGTGGGAGGGAGCCCAGCTGACCGTCCTCAGCTTTTCTCTGAAACCCTCCCCACATCCTTCCCCTTGGTGTCCTCAGTCTTTTCTGCCTTTGCTGAATCTTTCCTCTTTCCCACCTGTACAAGTCTCTGCAGGCAGGCCAGGGATCTGGGGTCCCCCCTCTCCCACTTACCTTCCAGAGCCAGAACAGAGGACACCAGGACCAGGACCCAGAGGCTGCACACCATGCCCGCCGCTCCGCTCCCAGACCGGGCAGCAACCTCAGCAGCCATGGGGCATCTTCAGGGTTCCCACCATGGCCCTGGTCGCCACCCTGCACCCAGGCAGGGCTGCTGCTCTGCCAGACTGGGGGCTGCAGCCAAGCTCACTTCCTAGGGAGACACAGGACCAGGAGAGGCCCGGGGTGGAGGTGGATGGGAGGTAACTAACCGCACTGCTTCACAACCACCCAGGCTCCAAAACTTGCCCCTGTGTCTCTTTCTATCGCTCTCAGACTGCCCCAGCGCAAAGCGCAAATTGTGGGGTGAGAGGAGGGGCCTGACTCTCTCCTGGCTGGTGCAGAACACACATCTTGGAGGGCCATATGCTGGGGGCTCTCCACCCCCACAGCCTCCCTCTTAGAGCACAGGGTAGTGACTTCGAGGCCAGTCTTAGCCTTTCCTTTGGAAGGAGCTATTCCAGTTCTTTCTCTTCATTTACCCTCTTCTCTTCCTCCCTCCACCCACCCTGCTTCAGGAGTTGGGAGGTGCTTTTCATCAAAAGCAAGTGGGTTAAAAGCTACTCATTCCCTGGGGACACATGATGCCCCTCCTCCCAACTCCCCATCCCCGGCAGACTTGGACACTCCCAGCATCTCAGAGAGGCAGTGAAGTGAGGGGGACCCCTGCAGGAGAGCTGGGGGCATGGCGGGAGGGAGGGTGCCTGAGCAGAGGTGGGGGTGAAGACTGTCTAAGCAATGAACCAGTGTCACAGGGGAGAGCGCTACAGGGGTCTGGTGTACACACACCTTGTGAACCGAGGTGAGATCCTTTCTCTACAGGGGCACATTTTTAAAAAGTATATTTTATTGAGTATGCTGTTATGGTTATCCCCAAATCTTTTCCCTTTGCTTGCCTCCACCCAAGACTCCCATTCTCTCCTGCAGTCCCATCTGTGCCACCCCCCACCCCCACCCCCACCGCCTTAGTTCATGCCCATTGGTTGTACATGTAAGTGCCCTGATTTCTCCCTTTCCTCTATTCTTCTTCTTTTTTTTAAAAAAGATTTTATGTATTATATTTTAGAGAGAAGGGAAGGGAGGGAGGCAGAGAGGGAGAGAAATATCAATGTATGGTTGCCTTTCACCTGCTTCCAGCTGCCTCCTGGCTGGAGACCTGGCTTGCAACCTGGTTATGTGCCCTGACTGGGAATCGAACCAACAACCTTTGGGTTCACAGGTTGGTGCCTTTTCACTGAGCCACCAGCCAGGGCTCCTCTATTATTCTTAACTTCTCCCTGTCTATCTTGTACCCACTTTCTATGTTTTCAAATCCCTGCCCCATTTCCCTGTTTCACCTCCTTTCCCCTCCCAGCTAATAATTCTCCTAATGATCCCCATACCTACGATTTCGGTCCTGTTCTGATTGTTTGCTTAGTTTATTTTTATTTTTTAGGTTCTATTGCTGATAATTATAAGTTTGCTGTCTTTTTAACGTTCATAATTTTGATCATTTTCTTATTTTTTAACATTTACAATTAAAAAAAAAATTTATTATCTCCAGAGAGTGGGGAAGGGAGAGAGGGAGAGAGGGGGAGAGGGAAAGAGGCAGCAACGTATGGTTTCCTTTTTCACCTGCCTCCAGCTATGAACCTGGCTGGAGACCTGGCTTGCAACCTCATTATGTGCCCTGGCTGGGGAATCAAACCATCAACCTTTGGGTTTTCAGGGCAGAGCCTTATCCACTGAGTCCCCAGACAGGGCAAGATCCTCCTTTTCTTAAATAAGTCCCTTTAACATTTCATATAATAATGGCTTGGTGATGATGACCTCCTTTAGCTTTACCTTGTCTGGGAACTACTTTATCTGTACTTACAGTCTAAATGATAACTTTGCTGGACAGAGCATTCTTAATTGTAGGTCCTTGCTTTTTATCACTTTGAATACTTTTTGCCAGTCTCCTCTTGCCTGCAAAGTTTCTTCTGAGAAATCAGCTGACAGCCTTATAGGAACCCCTTTGTAGGTAACTCTCTTCTTTTCTCTTGGTGCTTTTAAGATTCTCTCTTCATCTTTAATCTTTGGCAGTTTAATTGTGATGTGTCTTTGTGTGGTCCAATTTGGATCTAGCTTATTTGGGACTCTGTGCTTCATGGACTTATATGTATATTTCCTTTGCCAAATTTGGGAAGTTTTCCTTCATTGTTTTTCCACACAAGTTTTCAATTTCTTGCTCTTCTTCTTCTCCTTCTGGCACCCCTATGATTCGGATGTTGGTATGTTTAAAGTCATCCCAAATGTTCCTAAGCCTCTCCTTGTTGTTTTTTCCTCCCCAATTCTTGTTTCCTCATTCTGTACTGGTTGACTATTTCTTCCTTATGTTCCAAATCATTGACTTGAACCCCATTTCCTTCCCTTCACCATAGGTTTTGTATGGATTTTCCTTTGTTTCACTTGGTCTAGTAATTCTTCTCTTCTGTATTTGCCATATTTAAGTACATCTGTCAAGTCTGTGAGCATCTTTATCACCAGCGTTTCAAATTGTGTCTGATAGGCTGACAACTATTCATCTGTCAGGCTGGCTATTTCTTCATCGCTTAGTTTGCCCACTAGGACCTTGATCTGTTCTCTTTTTTGAGCCATAGTTCTCTGTCTCCTCAACTTGATAGGCTCCTGTGTTTGCCTCTGTGTCTTAGGTAGAGCTGTCGCACATGTCACGTTGTAAGGGCTGGAGCCTTAAGTATTTGTCAGCACAGGCCACATGTGTCACCATGTTGTGGTGCTGTATGTGGGGGAGGGGTCTGAGAGGGATCTAGGCTGCTTGCTCAGCACTTAGGCCTTTTCCAGGCACTTCTCCCTCTTCCAGTATGGGACTGGTGCCCCTCTAGCCGTTGCCCTGGCTGTGGTTCCCAGAGTGTGTGGGTGAGTCTGTGGACATTCCAGGATTATGGGGGTCTTTAAACATACAGACTGCTATATGGGGATTGGCAGTTTCTGCCTCTGCCCCAAACCCACTGGTTTTCACAATCAGAAGCAATGTAAGCCATGCGATCTAGTCTAGTGCTGGGAGCACTCAACAAGTGTCCCTATCATGACTGGTCACCCACATCCTCCACAAGGGGTGCATTTTTTTTTCTGTGGCTTACAAAAAAATAAAGGTATGCTTTTAATATGTGCAGAGATGCTTCTAGTTTGCTCGGCATGTTGAAACAACAGGGACATGCAATTGAGTCCCATGGATTAATAATGCAATGGGTTAGGGAAGGCATGGAAGAGGCTCAGTGATATTCACTGTGTTTCTGAGGTCAAATTGGAATAGTTTCTTGGAAGAACAGTTGGGGATGTCTACCTAGCAGCTTCACTTCTAAGAATTTGTCCTTCAGGTCCCATGGACTTGGATCCATTTGCTCAGATGCTCAAACACAGATATTTATTGCAGAACTACTTTGTAAAGGAAAAGACTGTAAAGTAACTTCATAATTAGGAAGATGGTTTATGGGGATGTGAAGTACAGCATGGGGAATATAGTCAAGAATATTGTAATAACTATGTGTGGTGTCAGATGGGTACAAGACTAATCACGGAGATCACTTTATAAGATATATAAATGTCTAATTACTACACCATACACCTGGAACTAATATGATATTGTATGTCAACTATGATTGAAAAAATTTTAAATTATGGCACAACCTCCAGAAGGAATGAAGGCTACTGCTTATGTACTGATGTGGAAACAATTGCTCAGTGGAAGTCCAGCGCAAAGCGGTATAAAGTATGCACCTGACTGGGAATTTAATGATGCATATATCTCTGTATGGATCATTAGAATGAGTAGTCAGAACCAGGGAAGAAAGGTAGAGGGATAAAATGACAGGTGGTACAAGGGTGACTTATTGTATTACTTTAATATTTGTATTTTGTGGAGAAGGAAATAGGCATGTTGCTCAAAAGGCACAGGACTGAGAGTAAAAAACACAAAACCGGTTAAAAGTTAGAGCCTGTGTCTTTCTGGATGTGTGTGGCCCTGTGATCTACAATGCCATTGAAAATGACACATTCAAAACCATGCTGAAATAAAACTATATTCAACTTTGATAAACATGAAAATCATGATTTGATTTCTACATCTCTAATTTTTTTCTGGTAATGCTGGCTCTATGGAAGATGAAGCCTTCGGTCTAATCTCCATGTGTTTCCCATGAAAATATACCATTTCTACACTTATACAAGCTGATTGTGGGGTGGGGATCTGGCAACCAGCGCAGACATGTCCCTTTCCTGTTTCAGGAACCCTAATGGTGAAATAGAGTTCAACTTAGGCCATATACAAATCATCACTTTATACACCTTAAACTGACACGATGTTATAAGTTGACTGTATCTCCATAAAGCTGGGGAAAACACAAGAATTATTTCCATAAGGCATGTTACTCCTAAGAAACAAAGGTTCTTTGCCAAAACTGTCCTAAATGCCACTAGAATCCTGCACGATTAAGTACTACATGCTCCTAAAAAGAAAGGGGAGATCATGGAGTGAAAAGCACAGCCCCACTCTTAAAAGATGTTCAATACCTGCCCTGAACTAAGTCATGTGGCAGGCACACCCCCAAATTCTCACTGGCTTAACTTAGGGACATGCCTTATTCACTAAAACCAACCACATTCTGTCCAGAGACAGTCTTCAGAAACACTTTTATCAAGAACTGAAAATGCCCACACAAAGCCTTTAAACAACCAGAGGCTGTGGTACCGTTTACCCAGCAGATGTTCTTTATAAGAGTCTCCATCAGGGCATGGCTGGATTCTGGAATCTGTACAAACAAGAAACTATAAGTACTGCGTCTTCTTAAACCGATCAGCTAGACAAATAATCACGGAGAAGAGATAAGAAACACTTTAGAGCCATCTCAATTATTTCTTTTTGAAGGGTAGCAAAACAGGAGAGAAAAGCTGCAATGCAGTAATATCAGCTGTGCACTATGGAACATTCTAGAAGATGAGGAATAGCAAAGCATTTGCTTTGATGACCTACAGGACAAGTAACATGGTGGCTGTGGCTGTAGTGGGGTGTGTATGTGTTGCTTTCACAGGCATCTTAATGACAAATGAAGCTGGCCTCTCTCCAGAAATTCCAGAAAAGAGCAAAGGAAATTATGAAACATGTCAAAGCCACTCAGCTTCTGTCCTCAAGAGGAATCAGAAAGGAAAGAATAAAACGGATTGCCACTTCAGTTATTTTAAAAAAACTTGTACTAAGAACAAAGATATTCATTACAAAGAAATGGTAGAGGATGATAAAGTACCCAGAAGAGTACTGTTTGATGAGGATATCTTTTAGATTCAGATCCAGAAGACTGCAGGTTAGAAATATGTTTCTTCAGAAAAAGAAATTGCGGCTGAGTGAGACCAGATAGTTAAGTCAGCTCTCACTTATAAAATAAATCAGATAAATTCAAGTCTTGTCTTTTTTAATAGAGAAAAGGAATCAGAATGCCTCTCTATAGCTAAAATAAAAATATAGAAAGAAGAGACTTCATTAAGATTATGAAAGAAATTGCTGTCAACTAATTCCTGCCACCGCAGATTATCTTTTAAAAGATTTTATTGATTTATTTTTAGAGAGGGGGGAAGGGAGAGAGAAGAGAGAAACATAGTATGAGGGAAAATTGATCAGCTGCCTCTTGCATGCCCCCAACCAGGGACCTGGCCTATAACCCATGCATGTGCCCTGATAGGGGATAGAACCGGTGATGACCTTTTCATTTGCAGGATGATGGTCAACCCACTGAGCCACACCAATCTGGGCTACTGCATAATCTTTTGAAACAAGCTTCAAAGACAAAAATATACAAGTGACAAGAACGTGGATGCTCCACATACACGTTTAGAATACTAAGAACTTGGTTTTCAAAGGTGCCTTCACTGGCTGAGGACTTTCTGGTCCTCTTCCTTGTGGCCTAGGTGAGAGACCTTCTCTACCTCCTCCAACTAGTGAATGGATTAGCATTGTTTAGAAATCCTCTAACCCATGAAAGAGCAGAAAACTCACCCCAATCAGGAAAACCTTCAAATTTCAGATGTGTCTGCACGTTTAAAAGTTAAAAATAATAAAAATAAAAACAAAAAATAAACCACCACCAGCAGCAGAAATATAGCTATAAACTGATAGCCCAGAAAATGAGACTGATTAGACCAAGTTTCCTGTGACAAAAATTGCACAGTTTTCCGTTGATTTTTTCCCCTCAGCTCCTTTCTGGCTCTTTCAATTTATATCTTGTTCATACAGTAGAGACTCTACTTACACAAGCGTACTACACATATTTGGTTTACAAAACTAAGACAGTTTCTTAGGCATCAGAAACTGGCAAACGTTAAAGATGTGTAGAATTTTAACTTATAAATTACAGCTTATGACTCAGTCCTCTATAAAAATGCAAGGTTTAAACAGCAGTAAATTTGTAAAAATTTAAAAAGCTAACTGTGCTCTAATCAACATGCTAAATAAGAGTCCTGGCTGGTGTGGCTCAGTGGATTGAGTGCCAGCCTGCAAACCAAATGGCTACCTGTTGGATTCCCAGTCAGGGCACATGCCTGGGTTGCTGGCCAGGTCCCCAGTCGAGAGCCAGCAAAAGGCAACTACACATTGATGTTTCTCGCCCTCTCTTTCTCTCTCCTTTCCCCTCTCTCTAAAATCAACAAATAAAATCTTTTAAACGGCAACATGCTAAATATGATAGTTTCATGAAGAAACCAAGCTGACTTAATATAGTTTACATATCTTAACCCACAAAATGAACTTTAAAAAATTAAATCATATAAGCCAAGTAAGCTTGGAAGAAGGTATGGCAGAAGATATATTGGACCATTAAAATTGGTTACTGTAGAAGGTAGGAATTGAAGGGGAGAGGTATTAACTTTGTCTTACACATATTTGAATTGTTTTTCTTATAGCAAGCATATCTTATAATTAAAACAAAAATCTCATAATTAAAGTCTAAACAAAAAAGGCAAATATTTTAAAAACCTAGACTAGTAATGTCTTGTGATATTTACATTTTATCATCCCCTCTTTTTCCTCCTCTAGGAAATTTCATTGATAAGAAGAAAGGAGAAATAGAGAAGCAGGAGGAGCTGGGAATGAGTGAGCAAAATATTATCAACAAGAAAAGCAAAGAACTTCTATTCCTGGATTTTCTCTAAGTTTCTCTCCCAAGTTGACATGGTCCCACAGATAAGATCACCTGACTCTTACAGGATGTCAAAACTGTGACTTCAAAATAAAAGAGGGGAGCAGAGGATGTTCAGAATATACATCAGGGGCATCACTGCAGGCTGAGCTCAGGCAGGAACATGCCGTGAGACCAAGCAGGCTGAAGGGGCCTGCAGGGCGAGGGGTGGTCCCGAGGGCAAAGGTGCCCATGGTTTTCTGTCTGGTGTGGTTGCTGGTCTGGTCCCCACACCTGTCAGCCACAGGGTCAGCGTGGGAGGGGTCAGCACACAGGCCCTGCTCTCCCTCCTGTTCTGCAGCTGTTTAAATTTTGCCCAGGAAATTCCAGTATAATCCTTGCTCAGCCTAATGCTGCGGCCTCTCCCTTTTAATCCCCACCTTAGACCTGGTCTCAGTTGCCTTCTCTTTGAGCTCTGGCCTCCTGTCTTGTAAGTGATCCCATTGGTCCTAAGGCAGCATCCAGAGCAGACAGTGAGGAAGTGGCTGTCCTCCAGTGCCTTAGACCATCTTCCCTGGCTGGAGAAACCAATCTGTGGATTACCCACCAGAGGACAGTCCCACGTCCCTTGAGGCCTCCAGCCCTAAAAATGTCCCCTAGAGCATGAGGATGCTGATGAATGTGCCTCCCACCAGGGAGCTGGGGGAGGCTCTTAAGATGCAGGCAGTGCCTGGGTTTAGCCAGACCGCCACTTAGAACAAGCCACTCCTGCTGTGCAGTGACTGGGGACATGTGTGCCTTTGGAAAAGAGCCTAAGGGAGGCTGTTGGGGTGGGGGTTGGGGGACACCAATACATATGCACAAGGAATGAGCAAGTGGAAGATTGTGGATAAAGCCCATGAGCACCAGGATGGGTGCCCATAAGAGCAAGTGTGTGAGTGTGTAAGGGAGTGTGCATGGTGTGAGATGGGTATGGATGGTGGGAGGGGTGTGTATGTGTGTGTGTGTGTGTGTGTGTGAACATGTCCATCTGGTACAGATCTGGAGTGGTCCTCAGACTCCCATGAGCCCTGCTCCACCCCCAGTCTGCCTGGGAACTGCTCTCAGCCCCAGGAGCTGCTTCCACAGGGCTGGGAGAGGGAGGTACGCAGGGAGGTAGAAAAAGGGTAACCAGAGGCTGCCAACCACCTGGTAGGAGTGCCATGTGAGCACAGGGCCGGGGACCCAGGGCCAGCTCAGGAGCCAGTGATGAACTGGGGGAGACAGCAGCTGCCCAGAGAAGGAACGGCCCTGCCTTTCCCATGCTCAGCCCATGGCTGCCTGTGGCTCCCCAGCATCTTGGGGACACAGTAGTACCCTCCCCAGCCATCTTCCTGCACCCTGAATGAAACAACCCACTCCCTAGGCCACTAGGGAGGTACAGAGAAGCTCCCACCCTAATCTTCCTGTGACAGAAAAGGTCCATTGCTCTGAAGGAGCCAAGTGGCCCCTCTGAACAGCTCTCTGAACATCTCAATCCGCACCCCACCCATGCCCCATTCCTTGGACAGTTTCCCTGCAGCGCCCACAGTCCCCCAGTCCCTGTTCCACTGAAGCAGCATCTCCCCGTCCAGAGCCTGAGTCAAGTTCCCCTGGCAGCAGAGAGCCCGGCCCAGGTTAACTGATTGGGAACAGGTCCAGCGGCTTCTCTCCACCCGCCCTGCCAGGGACATTACAACATCGTCTCTGCTGGGCCCAGGCCAGCTCCCCCAGGGATGGGAGGAGAGAGGGTACCAGACAGCCAAGATGGGTGGGTGGGGGCTGACGAGGCCAAGCTCCCAGACAGAAAGAGAGGGGGCAGGGCTGGTGCAGCAGCAAGCAGTCGACTTGGGTGCGACCTGGGGTTTTGGCTGGGGAGCGAGAACCAAGTCTTCCCCCCACCCCAAGGCTTACCTGTGGCGATGGAGGTGGGGAGCAGGAGAGCTTCGGGGAGCTGGGGGCAGGTGTGGGATTGAACTTCTTGCTCCTCCCAGCTCCACCGGGATTGGAGAGATGCCACTGGAGGGGTGGGCAATTCTCTGCAGAAGGTTTGGAACCTAGCCTCTGCAAGGACCCCTATAGCAGGACCCCCATGTCAGAGCCCGAGGAGTGTCTGCAAACGTAGTGGGAACGCGGCAGCAAGGGTAATGGGGGTGTCAACGAGGCTGCTCAGAGGGGGCGGAGGAGCCAGGTGGTCCAGTTACGCACTCCCTGGCGAACCGGCTCTCGCCTCGGGAGGGGTAGTCGGCACCCCTCAGGAGGTCCCTGAGGATCTGCAGAGGCCCTGTGTGGAGGGACCCCCTACTTTTGCCCCTTGTGCCCCGGCACCCTGACCCCCACCCTCTACAACCGCCTGCGACCCCGGGGCTCACCTTTCCGCCGGCCGCAGGCTCAGCAGGTCTGCGCCCCCCGAGGCCGCGCGCTCGCCCGGCCGCACCCGCGTCTCCGCTCCGGTGCAGGGACCCCGCTCGCGCAGCGCGTCTCCCGGGCTCCGGGCCGGCGCGGGGCGGTGGCTGGTGGCCGGGGCTGTTCTGCAGGCGGGGAGCCGGGGATTGTGCGGGGCCAGCGGCGCGCTCGCCGTGGCGCGCTGGGTCGCGGGGCCAAGCCAGCCGCCCGCGGCTCTGCTCCCGAGAGGCAGCTGGAGCCGGAGCAGCCCGGCCCGCCCCTCCGCGTTCCTCCCAGCCCGGCCCGCCCCTCTCCGGCCCCTGCGGCCGCCCTCACTCTCCCCTCTTCCGGGGAGCCGAGCCCGCCCCCCGGCCCAGGCAGCCGGCGCGCCCGGAGAGCGAGGTGGCGGCACGGGGCGGAGGGACGTGGGCGCGGAGGGTGGCACGCGCGAGGGAGGCGCGGATCCGAGCACCTGAGAGATGAGTTTAAAACCCCTGTGACCGACGCGGGCCCCGGGAGGGGCAAGCGGGGCCCAGGCGGGGCGGGCGGGGCTGCAGCCGGGCCAGACACCTGCACCCTCTCCCCTTCCCCAATTTTCTGCTTCTGCTCGAGGAACTAAACTCACGGTTGTAATGTCCTAGTCAGGTTTGAATTCAGGTGGGCTCGAGCTGAGAAAAAAAGGAAAAAAGGAAAAGCCGGGGGTGGAGGGAAAGACAAATGGAAACATCTAAGGGTACGGGGGTGGTGAGGGTGCGGAGGCAGCAACGGAGAGGGCGTTTAGGTAGGAACGTGTTTCTGAACTAGCCTTGGAACTCTTCCTGTTCGTGGCCCTGGGTTATTTGCCCTCGTTGGGGCTTCTGACTCTCCCCTCCCCTCAGGGCAGGGGAGTCTGGGTCTTAGGGGTCGCTCCTGATGTCGGCGACCGGCTTTGCACGGCTCGGGCAAGTCGCTGCACCTCGGGGTGCCGCCTCCCTGTCCGCTCCTTAGAGAGAGGCTCCCCCTCCGGGAGGAGAGGTGGTGGAAGGGACTCCGCGGGTTCCTGGAAGGAAGGGGTGCGGGACGGAGGGGGGCGCCACCAGGAACGGTTTCTGCCTGCTCCCCAGCCTCTGCACAAATCCTAGGCGGGACTGCGGGTCTATTGTTCGGTTCCGGCTGCGCCGAGCCAGGGCCTCCCGCGAGGTGTTGCTACCACCTGCTGGTTCTTTCAAGGAACTCAGGCACCTGGTGGAATTCACTCTGGCCTTTTCCTCCCACTCCTCATACCCTGTCCCAGCTTTTATTCTCCAAAGTCTTCCATGTAGTCCAGACACGTTTACGCTCAGTAAAGCACTGGCCGCAAATGGGCTAATCCAAACTGGTACTTAAGGAGCCATCAGAAACCGAGGGGGAAATTGTGCAAGAGAGCTGTGAGCCGACAAGCACAATAAACCAATGAAACTCATTAGGAGACACCTGGGAGAAACAAACAGGCTTTAATGAATTGGCTGGACCAGTGATCCGCGGAAAGGTAATGGCGGCCGAACAAGTCCCGGCTTGGCCAGGGCGTTCGTGGCTCGCTCCTATTGTCTGGGGTTAATTAATAAGCCTAATGGCGTTGGATGAGTCTGCGTTTGGACATCACTAGCAAGTCCACGGGCACTGATGAATCTAACACTAGTTTGTTTCTTCCCTTTGCTAGGAGAGTCCACAATAGAGAATTGTCTTCATTTCCGAATCAGTTACCTTCAAGACTTGCATAAACTTTTGTGAAATGTGAATTTACATTTTATGTGGTATTATATAACTTATGATCCTTGATGTAGTAACAATACGATTGATTGCCAGAAAGCAATGGACATACTGGAAACGTTTTTTTGGAAAACATCTAATTATGTTTTAAAATAAAAGTATCAACCAAACCAAAATATAAACATTACTTTATAAAACTTGGACATCCCAGGACTAATTTGCAACACACCATCTATTGACATCACAGTAAAAATATACCTATTTCTTTCTATTATCTGACATGCCTTGTTGTTCACACTGCCCATAATAGGAAATTTAAGTTTTTGTTGTTCAAGGTTTATGTAATTAGTTATTATTTTTTGTTGATGATGAAAGTTGAGAGGCATCCAATCTTCAAAGAAAGCTCATTAAACTCTGGAGGCAAGAAGGTTTAAATGTGTGATTGCAATTGACCCTTTATCGTAATGTCCTATTTGTTATCAAAGTGAATTTTAAAGGTAGGTGGATCACTTGGAATGCATCAAATTATGCTATCTGCAGCTATTTAGAAGCAAAGTAATGAATTTCTTTTTCAAGTGGAACATAAATCTGTGCTACAACTTGTTCAGTGCATGGCAC
>PVIW01014296.1:0-24013 GCA_004026585.1 Noctilio leporinus | reverse complement strand
AGATACCACCTCACACCTGTCAGAATGGCAATCATCAGCAAATCAACAAACAACAAGTGTTGGCGAGGATGCGGGGCAAAGGGAACCCTCATCCACTGTTGGTGGGAATGCAGGCTGGTGCAGCCACTGTGGAAAACAGTATGGGGTTTCCTTAAAAAACTAAAAATGGAACTGCCTTTTGATCCAGCAATTCCACTACATGGACTATACCCAAAGAAGCCTGAGACACCAATTCATAAGAACCTATGTACACCTATGTTCATAGCGGCACTATTTACAATAGCCAGGTGCTGGAAACAGCCTAAGTGCCCATCGGTGGATGATTGGATCAAAAAACTTTGGTACATTTACACACTGGAATTCTATATGGCAGAAAGAAAGAAGGAACTTGTACCCTTTGCAACAACATGGATGGAACTGGAGAATATTCTGCTTAGTGAAATAAGCCAGTCAGTGAAGGACAGGTATCATATGTTCTCACCCATTACGGGACAATAATGAGCAAAACTAACAACAAGCAAAACAGAATCAAGAATATGAATACAAGGAATAGGCCTACAGTGGTCAGGAGGAAAGGGGTATGGGGGAGGGGGGAGGCAGAGGCAAAGAAGGGGAGCAGCTTAGACAAGAACCTAGTATAAAGGAACCATGTACATGGACAACAGGTGGGATTGACTTTGGGGGGAAAGGGTGGGTGGGGATGGGGACAGAGGGGAGAAAAAAAGGGATGGATGTAATACAACAACAATAAAATTAAAAGAAAAAAAACAAAACAAAACAAAACTGTGTACACCTAAAAAGGGTAAATGTTACTGAGTACAAATTTTACCTCAAGCAATCTGACTTAAAAATCAAATGAGTAAACAGAGCTGTCCTAAACTTCTCAGGAATGAAATAAGGATTAATTAATATGCTTCCTGTTCCACTGTAACTCATAGAGCAGACCCACATGTGGTTGCAAGACTGAAACTGGAGATGATTGGGACTGTGGATGCAGAGATGGCTATCGGCCAAACTTTCTGCCAGGGCTCCCCATCAAAAGTGTCATGTGATGGGTCCCTAGCACCTTGGAGAGCTGCTAAAGAAATAACAAGGGACACTGCTGATGTTCTTGAAGCACATGCTGTTTGTAAGCATGCTGAGCTCCTGGAGTTTCTCCAAAGTGTATTAGATGTTTTGGTGACAGACATTCAGAAAGTCAAGTGGGACTGAATGTTATCTGAAAAATGTCAATGCACATTTGGTTGTTTCTTGAGCATTCCTACTGCTCAAGCTCATGGTCATTTAATGAAATGGAACACTGAGTCAAACCAGAAGTTAAAAAGTAGTCTTGATCTCAAAAGGTCTGAATGTTTACATGTGTTCTACAGAATTGGGGATCTGTGAAGAATGTGTCTCAAGGAGAACTTTAAAAATAATGGTATCTACAGACAAGAATAATAGCCACTTATCACCGATAACCAATAGTGAACATAAGCTTTGTAAATCATACAGTGGTTGGGCTGATGCCTGTGTACCATTGGTGGCAACGTGGTGCTTTATAGTGAATCTGCAAAGGCATTATCATCTGAATTACATAGATCTGTAATTCCCCATAATTCTGGCAAAAGTTTCCTATGACCTCAAAGCTCCCTTTTCTTACTTTGTCCCTGGTTCAAAATTTTGGTTGCTGAATCAATCAGGATAGGCTAGAGTATGTTGCAATAACCAAAAACTTTTAAGTCTCAGTGGTTTAAAATGGTAAAGGTTTATTTTTATTTTTATTTTTTTTTTCATGCTACATGCCCATAGGTAATGGGTGTGTAGACACATAGATACTTGCATGTTATGCACTTATCCCAGGTTTTCAAGGGGTCTCTGTTCATAGCAATAATTTAAAGACCCAGAAGACAGAACAATCACCACCTTGAAGTTGACAGTTTCCATCCAGAGGGAAAAAATGACCTATAAGTTCTTGCACCTACAATTAAAGGTTCTGCCTATAAGAATACACAATACATAGGACAAAACTGGTTCATGGCCCTAACCAACCACAATATATCAGGAAGTATGATCCCATGTGCTCAAAGTAGGGGAGAACAATAATAGTTAGCAAACAGCATTAATGATTTCCACAGGGCTCAGTGTGAAAAACTATAAGAAAGAGGATTTTAGAAAGTGCCCAATATATCAATACTAATTAGAATTTACTGAGATTTTGGTAACACAGAACAGGGATCAGTGCCAAGCTTTACTAAGTCCAACTTAAATACATTAGACTAGAAATCACTCAATGTAGCTGGTTGCTTTCCTGATTTCAGTGACTGTGCCATCCATTTTTCTGTGCTTCCCACCTTCCCTCAGCCCCCATTCACCTGCCAGGTCCCAAGATTGTAATAGTGATGCTGTTAAGTTGGCACAAGGCTAGGTAGGCTTCAGGGCAGCTTTTGTTTGTAGTGGTTTAAAGGTTGAATGAAACCATGATTTAAAGAGTGAAAAATAAGAATATATTTGTAAACATTTTGTGTACCATCCATTGATTATGTTCACAAGAGGTTGCTCCATGGGACTCCTTCCCTACTCCTCTTTCAATAGAATTATTTAATTTTGCCTGTACTATTTTTGATGGGAGTAAGATGCCACTCTTCACCAGCACATTGACTTAGAGCAGATGAGATAAGAAACCTGTCACTACTTCTCAGTTTTACTGATTGTGGGGAAAAGAATGAACTACAAATGTAATTGATCTTTCTGTGTTCTTCAAAAGAAAGAAAGAAAGAAAGAAAGAAAGAAAGAAAGAAAGAAAGAAAGAAAGAAAGAAAGAAAGAAAGAAAGAAAGAAAGAAAGAAAGAAATCGAATTTGAAGACTTGAGTTCATTTAGTGACATCACTTATTGGCTTCTTAGGCCTATATGTTTCTTCATAATTTGTAAACTAAAACACTAAGTGTCAACAATGGCTCAAAAAGTTTCTCTCTTTAAGCAGACATAAAATAAGAAAAGCACTAGGCTGCCATGACCTTGTCTTTGCTTCTGACCTGTTTGAAGCTGTAGTGGAGATGTTATGGCAATGAGCCCATGAGAGCCCATAAGAGCTCAACTTAGGTTTAATACACAGAGCCTAGGAGACACATGTGTACATGAACTTGTCACCCCTTCTTTACCTTTCAAATAGTTGTTGTTAAAATATTTTTATATTAGAGATCTGTAACACCCTGTAATTCAGGCAAAAGGTTCCTGTGACCTCAAAGTTCTCTTTTCTTACTTGTCCCTGGTTCAAAATCTTGGTTGCTGAATCAATCAGGATAGACTAGAGCATGTTGCAGTAACCAAAACTTTCAAATCTCAGTGGCTTAAAAATGATAAAGGTTTGTTTCTCATTCATGATACATGTCCATAGGTGTCCATACATCAGTAGAGATTATTAGTAAAAAGACCTTTTAGGGAAAGTTATGGTAAAACAGCCCAGGGTAGTGTGGGGCTGATATTGTCATGTTATTGAGTATAAGAGCCTGATTTTAAACATTGAGACACCCAAATGCGTTAAAAGCGGTAAGGAAGAAAGTCCAATCAAAGTGACTACTTCTTTCATTATTGAAGAGAAACATGCAGCAGTGCTGGATTAATGCACTCCACTGTATTTTCCAGAAAATTAAATTTTATTTAAATAAAATTAAACCATTTTTCTGTTTTATTAGAGTAAAACGTATGACAATGGTATGTCATCAGAATAGATTTATATTAGTTCTGAGTGAGTAAGTCAATCACCAAGAATCACAGACTTATACCAAAGCAAAGGTTCCTTAAGTTCTGTTGACTGTCTCTTTCCCAAATGTAATCCTGGGTGACCTGGCAATTTGTCTGTTCATTCCCACTGTGACTTCAGTGATGGGTTATTAGAGCCTAGGACCTGACTGAAACTAAATCAATTAGTCAAAATCCTTGGAGGTGGGGTACAGAACTGAATTTTTCCATGTTCCCCAAAGCACTGATGTTTGAAAACTATTGGCTGAGTGTCCACATACAAAATGATTCCTTAACTCCATTATCAGCAAAGAGAAGCCTCACACCTTTGAAGACTTATGAAAACCAGAGGTGGAACGTTCTAGGGATTGCAGGGGCAGAGAGCCTCCAGAACCCAAGCAGTTACCCACTTTGATGATTTTAATACTGAAATGCCCAATAAGCATCCTGAATAAGAGGTCATTTGCTAGGGATTTTTCTACTTTTCTTCTAAATTAGTTAATTGATTTTCTTGTGATTTTTCATAGATTCTTCTTAAACTTTTATAGGTTTATATCTTTCCCTGTAACTATGGGTGACTCTCCTGGCTGTGTCTTGGCACTTCTGTGTTTTCCTCAGTGCCCAACACATCTTTGTGTTCAATAGATATCTATGAATGCATTGATTTGAATGCAGTTCAAGTGTCAGCGCAGGAGAGGCTTTAAAGATACCTTGAAAGAAACATCCATATCTGAGTTTCCTTTTCCATCCCTCATATGCCTGGAACAGTGTTCCACAAGACAGGTGCCCAAAAAATGTATACTGATTGACCTCAGGCTTACTATTTTACTTTGACAAATGCCATTCTACCTGTAGGAAAATGGTTCCTACTGGCAGTCACCTGTGAACATTTATAACTCCAGAAATGACTGCTTCTCAAGTGGTTTCTCCAAAAGTTAACACTAACACCATCTAACCACCCACCTGACATCTCCTCTTGGATATCCGATAGATTTCTCTCAGTCAACACACTCAAACCAGAGCTCCTTATCTTCTCTCCATGCTACTCCACTCACGCTCTTCCCATCTTGGGTAATGACAACCCCCATGCTTCCAGATGCTTAGGTTCAAAACTCTGGTGTCACCTTTCATGCCACTCTTCTTCTGGTGTCCCGTCCTTCTGCATTAAATTTTATTACTTTCTCTGCAGAATACATCCAGAATATGACCACATCTCAGTACTTGCACTGATAACACCCTGTCTTGGCCACCATTATCTCTCTCTTATATTTCTGTGATGGCCTCATCAGTGGTTCTATATCACCCACTCTGGTATATTCTCATTATAGCCACCAAGGGTATCCTTCGAACACTTAGATTATTCAACCCTGCTGCTAAAACCCCTACAATTCCTTTTCCTCCCACTTCTTCTGGAATAAAAGCAAAAATCCATAGATGGACCCTTCTGTACCTCTGTGGCCTGATTTGCAACTATTTCTTTCTCAATCTACCCCAGTGACATTGACCTACTTGCTGTTCCACAAACATGCCAGGCACCCCCATCACTCCCCATGAGGTGGTGGTTCTCTCTGCCTGGAGTGTTATTTTGTTCATGTTCCCCATGGATAATTTCCTCACTTCCTGCACACCTTTGCTCAAATGCCATCTTCACAGATTCTCTCCCTCACCAGTCAATTTAAAATTTCACCATTCTACCAGCCCATGTAACCTCCTATCCAGTCCTAAATTTCCCATAGCATTTACCTCATTTTTACACAAGGTATAAATTATTTGTTTATTATGCTTATTGGTTTTATCTTTTCTTAACCAAAATGAAAGTTGGGCCTGGATTTTTATCTGTTTTGTTCACTGATGTTTTCCTCGTGCCTAGACTATCTAGTAATTGTTAAGAAAGAAGGAAGAAAAGGAAGGAAGGGAGAGAGGGAGGGATAGAGAAAAAGAGAGATTCATTCATTTTGTTGGAAGCCTGAAATACCAGAACAAAATTTGTTAATCCAAGATCAGAGTAAATCTCATTGAGTGGGAAACACCAAATTTTTGAAAACTAGTAAAAGAGGTGCATCTCACATGTTGATTGTTTCTGATTGAACCCTATATGAGTGGTCTATAGTCCCTGCTTATATTGATTAAACGGTTGCCTGCTTAATCAACTCTCCACCAGTTATTATTTATGCTCTAACCTATTGGCCACAGTGAATGGTGAATGACTTCCTCTGGCTCCTTCTCAGGCCTTCAGAGCTGACATCAGATTCTGAGGAGGGCGGTAGAAAACCATAACCTAAACAGAGGCTGAGAAAACCCTACACTAGTCAAGTGTCCCCATTGGAAATGTTCCCTGGAAACCACCTCCTTTGTCAGAGTACTGACTTAGGTGAGCCACTGTGAGAGCTTTTATCCCATCACACCTGCTATTGCCTGTGATGAGGAGGCAGATATAAGAAAGATGTGGATAGGTAAAAAGTTATTTCTGCTTAACAGCAATATCCTCCTCATGAGCACTCATAGCAGCTCTGAGTGTAAAAGGGGGGAAATCTGGAGTCAGTGTCAGTACCATGACTTCCTATGAAGATGGTCCTTTTAGAACTTCCAAAGGGTGGATGGACCTGAGCTCACCCTCCTGACATCTTTGAGCCACTGAGTATATCACTTCTTTAGGTGGGGTCCAAGTATACCCATGCTGCACTGGTTGAGGTCTTTTTTTATTTTTGTATTTTTAAATTAAAAAAAATTGTAATTTTATTTAATTTTATTGTTGTTGTATTACATCCATCCCCTTTTTACTCTCCTCTGTCCCCTTCCCCACCCACCCACTCCCCAACAAAGTCAATCCCACTTGTTGTCTATGCCCATGGTTCTTCCATACTAGTTCCTTGCCTAAACTGCTTCCCTTCTTTGCCTCCCTAGCCACCTCCCCCTGCCCACTGAAGGTCTATTAATTGTATTCATGTATGTGGTTCTGTTTTGCTTATTTGTTTGTTTTGTTCATTATTGTCCTGTAATGGGTAAGATTGTATGGTATTTGTCTTTCACTGACTGGCTTATTACACTAAGCATAGTATTTTCCAGTTCCATCCATGTCATGTTGTTACAAAGGGTATAAGTTCCTTTTTTTTTTTCTTTCTGCTATGTAGTATTCCATTGTATAAATATACCAATGTTTTTAATCCAATAATTCACTCATGGGCACTTAAGCTGTTTACAACACTTGGCCATTGTAACTAGTGCTGCTATGGACATAGGAGTACATAGGTTCTTGTGAATTGGTGTTTCAGGGTTCTTTAGTTATAGTCCTAGTAGTGGAATTGCTGGATCAAAAGGCAGTTCCATTTTTACTTTTTTAAGGAAACTCCATACTGTTTTCCATAGTGTCTATACCAAACTGCATTCCCACCAACAGGCACCAGGGTTCCCTTTTCCCCACATCCTCACCAACACTTATTGTTTGTTTATTTGTTGATGATTGCCATTCTGACAGGTGTGAGGTGGTATCTTATTGTGGTTTTAATTTTCATCTCCCTGATGGCTAGTGATGTTGAGCATTCTTTCACATGCCTTTGGGCCTGTTGTATGTCTCCCTCAGAGAGTTGTCTGTTCAGGTCCTTTGCCCATTTTTTAATTGGGCTATCTGTCTCCCTGGGGTTAAGTCGCATTAGCTCTTTATATATTTTGGAAATCAAACCCTTGTCTGGGGTACCATTGGCACATATGTTTTCCCATACAGTTGGTTCCCTTTGAATTTTGCTGGTGTTTTCTTTAGCTGAACAGAAACTTTTCAATTTGATATAGTCTCATTTGTTGATTTGTTCTTTTATTTCCTTTGCCCTTGGTGAAGTATGAGTAAACATATTTCTGTGTAGGATATCAAAAAGTTTACTGTGTATATTTTTCTCTAAGACCTTTACAGTGGCACTGTTTACATTTAAGTCCTTTATCCATCTTGAGTTTATTCTTGTGTATGGTGTAAGTTGGTGGTCTAGTTTTATCTTTTTGCATGCTGCTGTCTAGTTCTCCCAACACCACTTGTTGAAGAGACTATTTTTACTCCATTTTATGTTCCTTCCCCCTTTGTCAAATATTAATTGACCATAGAGTCCTGGGTTTATTTCTGGGCTTCCTATTCTTTTCCACTGGTCTATATGTCTATTTTTATGCCAGTACCAGACTTTTGATTACAGTAGCCTTGTAGTATAGTTTGATGTCCGATTTTGTGATTCCTCCTACCTTGTTCTTCTTTCTCAAGATTGCTGTGACTATTTGTGGGCATGTTGGGCTCCATATAAATTTTTGAAGTATTTTTTATATTTCTGTGAAGTCTGTCATTGGTATTTTAATTGGGATTACATTGAATATATAGATTTCTTTGGGTAGTATGGACATTTTCATGATGTTCATTCTTCCCATCCATGAACATTTATTTACATTTACAAATAAATGCTTACATTTATTTGTATCTTCCTTAATTTCTTTCTTCATTGTTCTCTAGTTTTCTAAGTACAGGTCTTGTACCTCCTAGGTTAAGTTTATTTCTAAGTACTTTATTTTTCTTGTTGCTATGGTAAATGGGATTTGTTTTCTAGCTTCTATCTCTGATGTTTCATTATTGGTATACAAAAATGCTTTTGATTTCTGAATATTGACTTTGTATTCACCTAGTTTGCTAAATTTGCTTACTAGGTCAAGTAAGTTTTTGGTGGAGTCTATCAGATTTTGTATATACACTATCATATCATCTGCAAATAATGACAGTTTGACTTTCTCCTTTTCAATTTGGATACCTTTGATTCCTTTTTCTTCTCTGATAGCTATTGCTAGAACTTCCAAAATAATGTTGAACAGAAGTGGAGATAGTGGACAGCTTTTTCTTGTTCCTGATCTTTGGGGGAAAGCTTTTAGTTTTTTCACATTGAGTATGATATTGGCTTTAGGTTTCTCATATATGGTCTTTATGATGTTGAGGTATGCTTATTCTATATCCATTTTGCTGAGTGTTTTTTTATCATAAATGATTGCTGTACTTTATCAAATGCTTTTCCAGCATCTATTGATATGATCTTATGGTTTTTGTTTTTCATTTTGTTGATGTGGTGTATATACATTTATTGATTTGTGAATATTGTATCATCCTTGCATCCCTGAGATGAAACCCACTTGATCATGGTGTAGGTTCTTTTGAATGTATTGCTGGATCCAGTTGGCCAATATGTTGCTGAGAATTTTAGCATCAGAGACATTGGCCTATGCTTTTGTTTCTTAGTTGTATGTTGACCTGGTTTTGAGATTAGAATAATATTGGTCTCATAGAAAGAGTTTGGGAGTCTTCCCTCTTGTTGGGTTTTTTAGGAATAGGTTGAGAAGGATAGGAGTTAGTTCTTTTCTTAATGTTGGGTAGAATTCACCTGTGTAGCCATCTGGTCCAGGGTTCATGTGCTTTGGGAGATTTTGGATTACTTCTTTAATTTCACTAGTGTTATTGCCTTATGCAGGATTTCTGGTTCTTCTGGATTCAATTTTGATAGATTATACATTTCCAGAAATGTGTCCATTTCATCCAGGTTATCATATTTTTTTTGTCATATAGTTGTTTGTAGTAATTTCTTACAATCTTTTGTATTTCTGAAGTATCAGTTGCGATTTCTCCTCTGTCATTTCTGATTCTGTTTATTTGGGTTCTCTCTTTTTCTTGATGAGTCTGGGTAAGGGCTTGTCAATTTTGTTCATTTTTTCAAAGAACTAGTTCTTGGACTTATCAATTCTTTGAATTTTACTTTGAGTCTCCAAGTTATTTAGTTCTACTCTGATCTTGATGATTTCCTTCCTTCTACTTGTTCTGGGCTTTGTTTGTTGTTGTTTCTCTTATTCTTGCAGCTTATGGTTAGGTTGTTTGTATAAGCTTCTTCTAACCTTTTTAGGTAGGCCTGTATTACTGTGAATTTCCCTCTGAGGACTGCCTTTGATGCATCCCATAGGTTTTGGGCTGCTGTGTATTCATTGTCATTTGTTTCCAGGACCTTTTTGATTTCATCTTTTATCTCATTGTTAACCCACTTATTCCTTAAAAATGTGTTATTCAGTCTCCATGAGTTAGAGTGCTTTTGGTTTTTTTGCCTTGAGGTTGATTTCTAATTTCAATCCAATGTGATCTGAGAAGATGCTTAATATGATTTCAATTTTCTTGAATTTGTGGAGGTTTGTCTTGTGACCTACCATGTGGTCTATCTTTAAGAATGTTCATGTGCATTTGAAAAGAATGTGCATTTTGTTTCTTTGGGGTGAAAAGTTCCGTATATATCAGTTAGGTCCATTTCATCTAGAATGTTGTTCAATGCCACAATATCCTTGGTGTATTTTATGTGGAAGATCTGTCCGTTCTTGATAATGGGGTATTAAAATCCCCTTCTATGGACAGTGTGTTGCTGTTCATATCCTTTTTGAAGTCCTCCAAGATTTTCCTAGGATATTTGGGAGCTCCTATATTGGGTGCATATATGTTTACCTGAGTTATTTCTTCCTGATGGATTGTTCCCTTAAGTATTATGAAATGTCCTTCTTTGTCTTTTTAAGGCCTTCATCATGAAATTCATTTTGTCTGAAATAAGTATTGCTACTCCAGCATTTTTTTCATGTCCATTTGCTTGATATATATTTTTCCATCCCTTCACTTTCAATCTGTATTGATCTTTTGTTCTGAGGTGGGTCTCTTGAAGACAGCATATATGTGGGGCATGTTTTCTTATCCATTCAGCTACCCTATGTCTTTTGATTGGCACATTTAATCCATTTACATTTAAAGTTTGTATTGATTGTTATTTATTTATTGCCATTTTCCCCCTTTGTACCTGTGTTTCTCTCTCTCTCTCTCTCTCTCTCTCTCTCTCTCTCTCTCTCTCTCTTCCTCTTTTTAAAGCAGACCCTTTAGCATTTCTTGCAATGATGGTTTGGGAGAGATGTATTTTTCTAGTCTTCTAGTCTTCTTTTGTCTAGGAAACTCCTTATTTCTCCTTCCATTTTGAACGAGAGCCTTGCTGGGTAGAGTATTCTTGGTAGCAGGCCTTTGTTTCCCATTCCTTGGAATACTTTTTGCCATTCCTTTCTGGCTTGTATTGTTTCTATTGAATAATCATTTGATAACCTTATTGGAGCCTCCTTATATGTTATTTGCTATTTCTCTTGATGCTTTTGGGATCCTCTCTTTAACTTTGAAATTTGCCATTTTAATTATAACGTGTCTTGGGAGTGGGTCTGTTTGGATTCATCCTCATTGGGGCCTTCTGTGTTTCCTGAACTTTAGTAACTTTTTCACTCATCATGGTAGGGAAGTTTTCTCTCATTACTTCTTTGAACAGGTTTTCCATTCCTTGTTTCCCTTCTACTTCTGGTGTCCCTATAAAATGGATATTATTGTGTTTCATGTTGTCCTGCAGCTCTCTTAAAACCTCTTCATTCCTGTTCAGACTTTTTTCATTCTGTTACACTGTCATGGAATATTTTTCTACATTGTCCTCCAGCTCGCTGATCCGATCCTCTGCTTTCTCTTGCCTTCTGTTGATTCCTTCTACTTTATTCTTCAATTCAGAAATTGTATTCTTCATTTCCTCCTGGCTTTTATTGATAGTTTCTAAGTCCTTTTTAGTGCTGGTGTGGTTCTCAGTAAGTTCCTTGTAGCTTCCCTGGAGTTCTGTGTAGTTCCCCTGGAGTTGTTTTGTAGTTCCTCTGGAGTTGTTTGTAGTTTTCTTTGAGCTGACTGAGCTCATTGAGCTTTTCTATCATCATTTTGAATTCCATTTCTGATAGTTTGCTTGCCTCTGTTTCTTTCTGGGGATTCCTCGTTTCCTTTTGGTGATGGACTGTTTCTTTTTCTCCCTATTTTTTAGGTTTTGTTGTAATCCAATTAGACTGTGAGCTACCAAACTCAAGCCCTGCTGGGCTAGACAGAGAGATTCAATTGTATTCCAATGGATCAGCCACCAGCTTAGGTGTAGCCTGGTGGGACAGATTCAGATGTAAATCAATAAATCTGTGATGAGCCACCAGGCTCAGGAGCTACGAGGTTAGACAGCAAGGTACAGTTTTAATCCAATGAACCTGTGATTAGCCAGCAGGCTCAATTGGCACTGGGCTCGACTGAAAGATTCTATTGTAATCCAATGAATCTGATCAGCTGCCAGGCTGAGGGGTCACTTGGCTAGACTGAAAGATTCAATTGCCATCCAATGAATTTGTGATCAGCCATCAGGCCCAGAAACCAATGGGCGAGACAAATCAACTCAATTGTGAACCCATGAATCCACAATCAGCCACCAGGTTCACTTGCCACTTGGGGCTGACTGTCTGACCCAGCTGTAAATCAGAGAGTTTGTTCTTAGCTGCCAGGCCCAAGCACTGCTGGGTGAGAAATACCTCTTCAGGTGCCAACTATTGTATCTACACTCAGACAGGGCATGGCAGGAGAGGTTTATTTAGATATAAGTCAAAGATTTGTGATCAGGTGCCAGGCTCCAACACTGCTGGGTGGGGCAGATTGCTTCCAGTGGGTGGGACGATGAGGAGCTTCCTATGGAAACCGCTTGGCACAGCACAGTCAGCCCAAGGTGTGGGTGATGAGTCAACACTGGGATCCTCACAGCTGCTTCCCCACTTCTCTGCTCCAAGCCACCATTGCAAATTCTCCCCACATGTCTCCAGCCCTCTCTGCTCTCCCTCTGCTGGAGCCCAGGGTAGGTGGGTGCTAATATATTTTCACTTTGGTCACCCTAGTAGTTCTCTGTCTCCAGCGCTCTCTCAGGCCAACAAACTCCATGGCTTTCTGCCCTTCTCAGCTGGATGCTGCTCTCCTCTCCACCACCGTGTTGCTGTAGCTGGGACACCCAGCTGGGGGACCAGAACCCACCCTTCTCAGGTGGAGCCTCTGGTTTTGTCCGTTCAGCTGCTGCCTCTGGTGAGGGCCCAGCCAGCATTGTTTCCACAATTCCTACCAGTCACGTTGTAATGAAGTGACCTCTTCTCTTCTGTCCGTGGTTATAGGACCTCTTTCCAGCTGATGTTCTGTTGGTAATTCCAACTGAATTTTTCTCCAAAAAAAGTAATTCCAGATGTGACCTGGGAGGAGATTGGTGTAGCTCTACTTAACTCCTCCATCATCTTGCCAGAATTCCTTGTTGGAGTCTTTATGGGTCAAGTTATATGTGGTTCCAAAAGGCAAAGACTACATATGAGCGTGGTTTTTCCAGGTGAAAGTGATTGTGATGGTTTTTAAACATGGTCTCTAGTTCTTGGACTCATGCCTCATTGAAATATAAAGGTCTATGTCCCCTGTTTTGTATCTTGGCAGGTTCTGTGACCACAGTATAACCATAGAGAAAGGGGAAGTAATGTTATGTGACTTCTGAGGTTAGGTCATTAAATGTCATAAATGTCTACCTTGTTTGTGAAAACATTTATTCTTGGACCCCTGAGCCACTATGGAAAGAGTATGACTATCCTGAAGCTGCCAAACTGAAGGGGTCATGTGGAAGCCCTTCAAATGACAGTTCCAGCTGAAAAAACTCACCCTTAAGTCTTTCTAACCAGGCAACAGACTTGTAAGTGAAGAAATTCACTTGAGAGTGGGTCCACCAGGCATTGTGAAACAGCTGTGCCTTTTCAAAATTCTGGACATACAGAATACTGGAACATAATTAAGTGAGTGTTGTTTCATGCCACTTAATTTTGAGGTAGATTGGCAACAACACATAACTGGAACAGTGGCATATAGGAAATATACCAGCTTTGGAGTATGTAATAAGTCAGTTCAAATGTCAGCTCTGTAACCTTGGATAGAGTCTGACAGAGCTTTAAAATGGGGAAAGTATCAGCTATATTTTAGTTTATGTGAGGGTTAAATAAGGTAATATCATGTATTACCTCACATATGAACAAGGCCTGTCATGTATTAGGGCATTTGCAAACAGAAAATCTTATTTTCTCTTTTCTTACATTCACTTCCACTTTAGGAAGAAAATAAAGATGTGGTTCTACCTAAGTTGGAAATGTGAGTAAAGCTGCAAATTTCTATTTATTTATTATTTTTTAATTAAAAAATTAAAAAAATTTTGTTTATTTAATTAACTTACTGTTGCATTACATTTGTTCATTTTCCCCCCATTGCTCTCCCCTACCCTGTTCATCCCATCCCCTATCCTACAGTCAATCCCTACATTGTTGTCCATGTCCATGGGTCATTTATACTATTTCCTTGACTAAACCCTTTCCTTCTTTCCCCCTTCTCCACCTCCCCTCTCCTCTCTAGTTACTGTCATTTTGTTCCTTGTTTCCATGGTTCTGGTTCTATTGCGTTAGTTAGTTTGTTTTGTCCAGTAGTTTTTTGTACTGGGTGAGATTATATGGTATTTGTCTTCCATCATCTGGTTTATTTCACTAAGCATGATACTCTCCAGTTCCATTCATGCTATCACAAAAGGTAGGAGCTCTTTCTTTCTTCTGAGTAGTATTCCATTGTGTAAATATACCACAGTTTTGTTGTTGTTGTTTGTTTGTTTGTTTGACCCATTCATCCATTGATGGGGACTTAGGCTGTTTCCAGGACTTGGCTATTGTGAGTAGTGCTGCTATGAATATAGGGTTGCATAGGTTCTTTTGAATTGGTGTTTCAGAATTCTTTGGGTATAATCCTAACAATAGAATCATTGGATGAAAAAGCAGTTCCAGTTTTAGGGTGTGTTTTTTTTGTTTTTTGTTTTGGAAATTCCGTATTGTTTTCTGCAGAGGCTGCACCAATCTGCATTCCCACCAACAGTGCATTAACTAGGGTTCCTTATCCTCCACATCCTCACCAGCACTTGTTGTTTGTTGATTTGGTAATGATTGCCATTCTGACAGGTGTGAGGTGGTATTTCATTGTAGTTTCAATTTGAATCTCTTTGATGGCTAGTGATGTTGAGCATTGTTTCATATGCCTATGGGCCCTCTGTATGCCTTCCTTGAAGAAGTGTCTGTTCAGGTCCTTTGTCCATTTTGGGTTATATTTTCTTGATGGATTGTTCCTTTGAGTATAATGAAATGTCCTTTTTTGTCTCTTTTTATGGCCTTTGGTGTGAACTATATTTTATTTGATATATTTGCTACCCCAGCATTTTTTTATGTGCCCATTTGTTTGGGCACATAAATACTTGCTTGGCACATAAATATTTTCCCCTATCCCTTTTCTTTCAGTCTGTGTAGATCTTTTGTTCTGAGATGGGTCTCTTGTAGTCAGCATATATTTGGGTCATGTTTTCTTATCCATTGAGCTACCAGGTCTTTTGATTGAAGCATTTAATCCTTTTACATTTGAGAATATTATTAATAGATACTTGTTCATTGTGATTTTTCCTTTTTGTACTTGTGTTTTTCTCTCTCTCTGGTTCTTCATCTTCTTAAAGCAGTCCCTTTAGCATTTCTTGCAATGCCGGCTTGGTGGAGATGTAGTCTTTCAGCCTTCTTTTCTCTGGGAAAGTCCTTATTTCACCTTCCATTTTGAATGAGAGCCTTGCTGGGTAGAGTAATCTTGATTCCAAGCCTTTGCTTTTCATTGCTTGGAATATTTTTTTTGCCATTTCCTTCTTGCTTGTAGTGTTTCTTATGAGAAATTAGGGGTTAACCTATTGGAGCCCCCTTGTATGTTATTGGCTGTTTCTCTCTTGTTGCTTTTAGGATTCTCTCCTTGTCTTTGAAATTTGCCATTTTAATTATGATGTCTTGGAGTAGGTCTATTTAGGTTCATCTTCATTAGGACCCCCTGTACTTCCTGCACTTGTGTGAGTTCTGTCCTCAACTTAGGGAAGTTTTCTGTCATTACTTTCTCAAACAGGTTTTCTATCCCTTGCTCCTCTTCCTTGCCTTCTGGTATCCCTATGATACAGATGTTATTACATTTCATGTTGTCCTGCAGCTCTCTAAAACTCTTCATTCTTTTTCAGTCATGTTTCATTTTGTTGCTCTGTCTGGGAATTTTTTCCCACATTATCTCCAGCTCTCTGACTATTGAGTCTGCTCCATCTAGCTTGCTTTTGATTCCTTTTATTGTGTTCTTCAATTCAAAAATTGTATGCTTCATTTTCTCCTGGCTCTTACTGATAGTTTCCATGTCCTTTGTGATGCTGGTGTATTTCTCAGTAAGTTCCTTGTAGCTTCCCTGGAGTTCTTCATAGTTCCCATGGAGTTCTTCATAGTTTTCTTTGAGCTCACAGAGGTCATTGATCCTTTTTTGTAATCATAACTTTGAACTGCATGTCTGATAGTTTGCTTGCCTCTATTTTATTGAGTAGTCTTTCTGGATATTACTCCTTTCCTTTCAATGGAGGGGGGTGTTTCTTTGTCTCCCCATTTTAGATGACTCTTCTTGTTCGTTTTTGATTCTTAGATTGATCTCCTCTGACTTCCTGTCTTTGTGGTGTGAACTTCGTGGTAGGAGACCTTTGGGATTCAGTGATGCAGCCTCCTTGATCTCTGAACTTGATGCTCATGGGATGTCCTTTATGCCGTTTATTCAAACTGTCTGACTGTACTTGGATTTTGGTTGTTGTAGTGTTACACTTTGGTGGGTACTTTCCTCCAGCTAGCTGACTGAGAGTTACTCTGCTCACCATGTCTTGTATACTGTTGTAGAGATGCACTTTCTTTACTTTCTGGATCCACCCCTGGAAGCGTCATACTATTTCCCAGCCTGGGCCTAGGAAGCCTGTTTAAGACTACCAGCTCTTAAACAGATTTGTCCAGCTCCTTCAGTTGTTAATCTAATCAATCTGTGATCTGCTGTCAGGTTTAAGCACTGCAGGGCAGAGCAGAGTAATTCCTGTGGGAGGGCTATTGCTTCCCATCAGGCTGATGCCACTTGGAGAAAAGTGGTCTGCCTGTGGTATGGGGGATGAATCATCACTGGGACCCCACCATCTGCTCCCTCATTTCTCTCCTCAAATCCATCATGCCAAGCTCTCCTTAAGCATCTCTAAGCATCTTTGCCCTCACTCTGCTGGAGTCTGGGGTAAGTGAGTATCCATGTATTTTCATGCATGGTCCCTTTAAGAACTCTCTGTGTCTCCAGCCATCTCTCTCAGGCCAGCAAAATACCCTGCAGCTTCTCACTTTTCACAGCTGGATACTGTTTTACTCTCAGCTCTGTTTCTGTAGGCTGTGAAGCCCAGCTGTGGGTTTAGACCCCACCCTACTCAGGTGGAACCCCTGGCTGCTGTGATGATTCTCCATCTCTTTAACTGCTGCCCATGGGATCCCAGCCAGCCCTCTTGAATCTCTGCACTTCCTAGCAGTCACATTGTGATGAAGTGGATTCTTCTGTTCTGTCCATGGTTATAAAGCTTCTCTCTGGCTAGTGTTCAGTTGGTTATTGTGGATGATTTCTCCACAATTAATTTATAATTCCAAGTTGGTCCTGGGAGGAGGTTAGTATAGCTCCACTTACTCCTCTGCCATCTTGGATCTCCTATAGTTGCAAATTGTGATCTCAGAGTGGGTCATTCTGTGTCAGTTTGTCCTAGTTTGGTCAGTTGTCCTAGTGCACTGCCTGCCTGTTTCAGCTCCTTTAAACAGGGTCTGCTCTCTACAAACGTAGAGCTTAGCCCAGGTTGTGGCTTAAAATAGTTGCTCAATAAGTGTTGTCAAACAAATGTGAAGAAATGTCTACAAGCAGAAACCTCAAAGTGTTATATACCTTCATGGTGGTTTAGGGGTGTGCAGAAATTATATCTCTAAGAATTAAGCTTAATTTTTCAATGTAAATGGTCAGCAAGACCCAGGCTTTGGCACTCGGGTGCAAGAGGTCAAATACTGACTCTATTCCTTATTGTATGATCTTAGGCAAGTTGCATCACCTTTCTGTGTCTACACTTCTCCATCTATCAAAGGGGAGAAAAATAATGGTACTTACCTAAAAGGTTTGTTGTGATGAATAAATACCATGTGTAAAGCACCTGTAACAGGGCCTGGCTCATGGTAACCCTGTATTGTTCTTCTTCAAAGTATGGTCCTTGTGACCAGGAACATCCACAACACCTATGAACTTATTAGAAATGCAGGAGTCTCAGGCCCTAACTTAGGCTGATCAAATCAGAATCTGCATTTTAACAATATTCACAGGTGATTCATATGCTTATTAAAGCTTGATAAATGCTGCTGTAATAAGACTTAGCTATTATTGTGGTGTGGAATTGTCATACATTTAGAAAAACATCCTAAAATTTTTCTGTAGCTCCAACCCTCGGGGTTTTGCAAAATGAGATGGCTTTGGGATTAGGCCAAATGAAGGACAAAGCCAAGGGCCACCATATACTTGTCCAGTAGCACTCTATTGTTCTTTCCCTCTCACTATACTCCATCCTCCAGTAGTTCCTCTCTTTTCACTTGCAGGCTAATGAACACCTTGCCAGGTGGCTCCTGGTTTATTCCTGGGCCTGATCACTCTCTGTGGTTCCAGTGTGGTTTATTGTCTGGTACTCATTCTATGTAACAGCATCATGTGCAGGATCCAATACACAGATATTTGCTTTACATTTGTCAGAGACATCATCCTTTGTTACATCTGTAATTTTATCTCAAAGTACCAACCCATTAAAAATGTTTTCCTTTATATAAAGCCTCAGATTGCTTCACAGTTAACACCTCTGCCACATTTATGCAGACGTAACCATTATGGCCTATTTGTGAATTGGTTCTTTCATTAATGTACACCTTTCTAACTATATAGGTACATATCACTGAGGAGATAGCTATCAAATGGTTTTTGTAATGGATATAACCCTTACTTGTAACATTATTGCAAGTTGACTTATTAAAATTTCATTAATTGCCTTCATGAGTGTGTTAAATCAAATACATTTTTAAGAGATTTTATTTATTTGTTTTTAGAGAAGAGGGAAGGGAGGGATACAGAGAAGGAGAAAAATGTCAATATGCAAGAGAAGCTTTGATCGATTGCCTCTTGCACACACATGGACTGGGGACCTAGCCCGCAACCCAGGCATGTACCCTGATCAGGAATTGAACCTGTGACTTTATGTTTGCAGGACAATGCCCAACCCACTGAACCACAGCAATCAGGGCTAAAACTGGTACTTTAAAAAGCACATTACTGTATTACATTTTCATTGATATTGTCCACTATTTTAATAGTCCTGAATTGTTTAAATACCTTCGTATTTAACACTTTTGCATTTTTTATTGAAATACATTTGTACAAGAAAAAGCAATGTATAGTGGCTGAAATAGAATAAACATCCTGATGCAGTCTTTTATACATCTGTCCCATTTCCCACACCTCATTAACTCCATAGAACTCAGCAATGAAAGCAGGAGGGTCTTGGAAACGGTTCAGGGAAAACATCAGTTAGGAAATCAGCAGATTCTATACCAGGAATCATGGGGCCCTATGTTGTTATTTGACCAAAAGGGGCACCCCAAAGCTGGAAAGGCAGTTTCTTCCATGGCATGATGGTGGTGTAGGCATGCTATGGCCACTGCACAGCTCTTTGGACCCTGTGATCAGGTTGAAAGCCAGGGAGGCATTCTAATCTTGCATGGAGGCACTCTAACTCCTCCCTGTCCCATGGACCTCACCATACCTCCTCTGCCTCATGCAGCCATAGGTTCCTAAGACACTGCAAGTGCCAGACATGAAAGGGTTTGGAATAAAAAGGTAGGAAGGAACGACCACCTCACCAAGGCACCTGTGTTCATGTTGCCTACTCCTATTGTGGTTTAATGATTCAGTTGAGGCAAAGAAAGCTGAATGTGTTTATGTACCCAAAGGGAGTCATTCAAATTTGCAAAACCTCCACTCCAGCCCACAGGGGTCCACAGATTTTCTGGACCAAATGATCTCCCTCCCTCAATACAGATATTATTTTAATATTAAAAAAAATGCAGAGACATAATAGGTTTATAAATTCATCTTTCAAGCAATACAAGTATATTTAGTAAACAAATAGACTAATCAGGGAGCACAGGGCAGGCTGCTCTATTATTCAGGTTATTAGGGAATCAGAACAGGCAATGTTTATTTTATTATTATAGTTTTCCAATTAGTGGGAGGGCAATGACAATAACCCTGCTTGGGGTCTCTAGGCAAATCCCTGAAATATTACATGCAGCTTAAAGGGATAGAAGAATTATCAGGGCTGTGACTTGTGCTAATCTTCCCTTTTTACCAAGGGATTAGGTAGAGAGTTGTGGATTTGCAGTTTTAATCAGAGGAGCTGCTGACATTTTCATCACAGCCTCTGAATGGAGTCTGTGCTCTTCCAGTTTCTGATGGAGCAGGTTACCAGATACTTTGTGCACAGGATCTAAGATTATCAGAGCTTTCTGGAATTGGCAGCTGAGTGTTCAGCTGTTTCCTGCTCTGAGTCCAGTGAACCTTTCCTCCATTCCTGACTCTGTGACAACTTGTCCTTCAGCCAGTGTGATTGACGATGCCATACTTAGATGGATACCTCCTGGGCAATAGCCAGCCTGGCTGCCCATCCCCAGCTGTGCCCCTCACTTTCCATGGAAGGTTCTTCTTACCCCTCCTTTAGGCTGCCACACCTCTGGTACAGAATTCTACACATGCTTCTTTCCTCTCAGAGCTCTAGTAGTTGGTAAATAGTCCCTTTCTCTAAAAAAA
The DNA here is from genome assembly GCA_004026585.1 of Noctilio leporinus. NCBI lineage: Eukaryota > Metazoa > Chordata > Mammalia > Chiroptera > Noctilionidae > Noctilio > Noctilio leporinus. The sequence goes on along the minus strand of PVIW01014296.1, from coordinate 3,640 downwards.
AAAAAAAAAAAAAAAATTATATATATATATGCACATTAAGTTACAATTATGAGAGAAATTTATTTTAGAAAATGTTGGTATGGGAGAGAAGATGGCAACAGAGTAGAGCAGTGCTGATGGTGTTCTCGAGTACCAGAGCAGCTAGAGGACAAGATAGGGAGCGTGAGACATCTTCAGGACCCTAGGAATTGGAACGGTCAGCATCTGGACACAGGGGAGCACAGCCCAGAGGCAGAGGAGGCCAGCAGGACAGTAGGTGGGGCATTCCCGACTGACAGGCGGCGGACCAAAGTCGGCTCTGGGCAGTGGCGGCTCTGCCCAGAGGGGCGCGTTTGACTGAGGCCAGCTCCAGGCTCCCTGGTGACTAGAAGTCTCAACAGTGAAGTGCGGGCAGCGAGGGCAAACGCTGTAGGGAACACGGAATTGAACTCTTGCAGGGGAGGGATTGTGTGAGAGACTCACTCCAGCAACAGGGAGAGGAAGCTCCTCTCTGGGCTAGAGGCGGAGGAGAAGAGTCCTGCGGGAAGACGGAGTGGGGAAGCGGGGAAGTGCGCTGGCCAGGGCGGGGAGAGGGCCAAAAACAGTGCTGCTGGGCCACCAGGAAAATAGCAGCTAGAAGCCCCTGCGAGGGGGGAGGCCCATCCCTGCGCAACCACACGGCCCCGAGACTCCATGGAAACTCCGAACGGCAAGCGGGGAACTAAGTGGGGGTAACTGACCCGCCATTGCCAGAGACAAAGGCGGCACCGCCCACGCCTGGGAGGAGCTCATCACGTAAAGGACTCCTTGGAGAGATGTTGGCTTGGAGGAGTGGTGCCCGCCCTGGAGGATGGGGCAGTGTAGGCAGACCCCGGGCACTGTTGACGGACAGGGGAGGCCTCCTCCCGGAACTGCGGGGGTGGGGCCAGTCATCACAGGGACCAGCAAAGTTGTAGGCTGCCCTGCAGGGGTGCTGGTTGCTCATCCTGGGCAGGAACCTCTGCCAGGAGTGGGTGGGGGCACCCTGCGGGCTCCAGAATACCGGCAGGCCTAAAACCCAGCCAGGCTGCAGAAGGCCCAGCCTACCTGGGGGCGGACACTCAGAATCAGCCCTGACTGTGACAATCAGAGGCCCTGCCATGTGCTAAGACTAGCTAGAATATAGACTATAGACTGTAAAGTACTGACCAAGAAAAAGAGGCAGCCTCAGGAAAGGGATTGCTGCTAATCTCAAGCACCTGAGTTATACTGAGAGCAATATGAACTATTAATCCCCAACATATCCTTTGCAAAAATTACTTCTCACATATTCTTAATCTCCTCCATACCTCAATCCACCTAAATACCCAAGACCCTCACCCTACTCTTGAATTAAAGTCTACTCACTCTGTGGCTACAACGCATTCCCAGTCCTCAATCTAAGTATTCCTCTCTTCCCCAGCCACCTAAATCCTTTCTTTCTTCTTTTCTTCCTTCCCCTTTTTTTTTGTTTTCTTCTTTCTTTTCCTTTTCTTCCTGGTAAAGCCTACAGGTTCTGGCTCCACCTGAACCAATCAGGAATCATAAAGGGTGAACAGACACCTAAACCATTTCTTTATTAATATTGATTTATCTTTGTCTTGTGACTTTCTCCCCTGTTTTTTCATTTTTTATTTTTATTATTTTTTTCTTTCTTTGTTCTTTCTTTTCTCCCTGATAAAGCCCACTGGTCCTGGCTCCACCTGGACCAAACAGAGACCATAAAGGGTGAACAGACACCTAAACCCTTTCTTTATTAATATTGAGTTCTCTTTCTATTGTGACTTTCTCCCTTTTTTTCTTTCTTTCTTTCTTTCTTTCTTTCTTTCTTTCTTTCTTTCTTTCTTTCTTTCTTTCTTTCTTTTTTTTTCTCTGCTAAAAGCCCTCAGGTCCAGGCTCCATCTGGACTAGTCAGGGATTATTAAGGGTGAACAGCCATCTAAACCCTTTCTTCTTACTATTATTATCATTTTTATTTCTTTTTTCCTTTAGTATTTTTTTGTTTGGTTTGGTTTGGTTTGGTTTGGTTTTTTGTTTTTTGTTTTTGTTATTTTTTGTTTGTTTTTGTTTTTGTTTTTGCTGCTAAAAGCCCACAGGCCCAGAATACAACCAGACTGCCCAAATAAAGGACACAACAAGAACAGCAAGTGGAGAAAATCTGGGAGATGGCAACATTGAACTCCACAAATCTCCTATCACAAAAGGGTGCTCAACTAAGGCAAGGAAGCAAAGCAGGTTAACTGAAGGAAAGAACAAAAATAAATTAATTAATAAAAAGCAATTAAAACAGACATCCAAAATGGGGGAAAAAACAATCAGTCCATTACCAAAAGGAAAGGAAGAATCCCCAGAAAGAACACAAAATGAAACAGAGGCACCTGGAATATCAGATAAGGAATTAAAAAGAATGATGAGGTAGAAACTCAGTGAGCTCAGCCACATCAAAAAAACTATAAACAACTGCAGAAGAACTACAAAGAACTCCAGGGAAATTACAAAGAACTCCAGGGAAGTTACACCGAACTTACTGAGAACTACAACAGCATGAAAAAGGACATGGAAACTATCAATAAGTGCCAGGAGGAAATGAAGAATACAATTTCTGAATTGAAGAATACAGTAGAAGGAATCAACTGTAGGCTAGAGGAAGCAGAGGACCGGATCAGCGAGTTGGAGGATAATGTAGACAAATACTCCAAGACAGTACAAGAGAATAAAAAAAGGCTGAATAAGACTGAAGAGGGGATAAGAGAGCTGCAGGACAACATGAAATGTAACAACATCCATATCATAGGGATACCAGAAGGAGAAGAGACACAAGGAATGGAAAACCTGTTCAAAAAAGTCATGATAGAAAATTTCCCTACCATGATGAGTGAAAACATTAATCCAGTGCAGGAAGCACAGAGGGTCCCAATGAGGATCAACCCAAACAGACCAACACCAAGGCACATTATTATTAAAATGGCTAATTTCAAAGACAAAGAGAGAATCCTGAAAGCATCAAGAGAAAAAAGACAAATAACATACAAAGGGGCTCCAATAAGGCTATCAAATGATTATTCAACAGAAACAATTCAAGCCAGAAGGGAATGGCAAAAAGTATTTCAAGTCATGGTCAACAAAGGCCTGCAACCAAGAATACTCTACCCAGCAAGGCTCTCATTCAAGATAGAAGGAGAATTAAGGAGCTTCCCAGACAAAAAAAAGACTAAAAGAATACATCTCTCCCAAACCAGTATTGCAAGAAATGCTAAAGGGTCTGCTATAAAAATAAGTAAACAAATAAAATGAAGAACCAGAGAAAGCAAAGAGGAATACAGACACAAAGGGAGAAAATGGCAATAAATAAGTATCAATCAATAATAACCTTAAATGTAAATGGATTAAATGCACCAATCAAAAGACATAGGGTAGCTAAATGGATAAGACAATATGACCCAAATATATGCTGTCTTCAAGAGACCCACCTCAGAACAAAAGATCGACACAGATTGAGAGTGAAGGGATGGAAAACTATATATCAAGCAAATGGACATGAAAAAAAAGCTGGAGTAGCAATACTGATTTCAGATAAAATAGATTTTACAATGAAGGACATAAAAAGGGACAAAGAAGGACATTTCATAATACTTAAGGGAAC
>PVIW01014295.1:0-24030 GCA_004026585.1 Noctilio leporinus | reverse complement strand
AGCTGAACTGGGCACAGGACACAGGCAAACAGAGAAACAGACTGAGAACAGCCCCTGAGGTGCATCCCCGAGGAGCCCGATGCAAAGGGACACACCTTTGGCGGCGATAAGAAGGGAAGCCCAGATGAGCGCAGACCCCATGGTGTGGACCCTGAGGAGAGACTCACTGGAGGGCTCCTCAAAGGGTTCTGCAGGGACTGGAGGCAAGCTGGTTTTATGAGCCGGTTGGGGTGGGGCTGGGGTGCTCATTTGCATGTCTTTCCCCTGTGGTCCTCCCTGTTCTGCCCAGCAGGGCTCCCCCTCCCTGTGTTGGATCTAGGGGTGGGGTTGGGCCAACTGGCAAGGTCCCTGTGTCTGGATTCAGGGGCACTCTGCTTGTCCAAATATCCTGGTAATTTGTCTATGAATTGTGATAGACACAAACAGGGATGAAAAGAAGGATATTTATGGTTCTCCAGTGCAGGTTGCAAACAAAATCAGTCAGGAGATGTCTGGAAACAGGACTGGGGCAGCAACAGAACCACCTAGCAGTGGGTCTGAGCCACACAGGCTGATAACTCTGGTCCTGACCTGATTCCTGGAAAGCCAAACTCCTTGCCAGGTGGCGTTCATTCCTGACATGCCTGAAGTTGTGAGAGCTCCAATCCTGCTTCCTTCTTGTCCACAGGAGAGTTTCTAAAAGAGCACCGTGGGCTTGAGGGCTCCTGCCTTGGGGGAGAAAGTAAGGGACATAAGCTCTGCTCAGTGCCAGGTCCTGTCCTTAGCTCAAAGTTAAGACACACCTGTCACCTGGTCTGCTGTCCATACTCACACATTCTGCTGCCTGTCAGGTGACACTTTAGGGACTTTCTAAATGTGAGACAGGGGCCTCTTCATGAATGTTGTAGGCAGAGCTTCAGAATGAATGTTGAGCATAGGGGTCAAACTCACCATCTACATGTTCTTTATGTTTTGATTTTCCTCCTTTGTAGCAGGTTGATGGTCTTATGTCACTTTCTTCACAAATAGCCTCACAAATAGCCTTCATTAACATGAAGAGGAACTGATTTCAAAACTAACACATCATTTTTATTCTGCCATAAAAAAGGAAATCTTTAGCCATAAAATGAATATTTACATTTGTGACAATGGATCTTAAGAGTAGTATGCTGAGTAAAATTAGAGTAACACATATACCATGTGATTTCACTTTTATGTGGAATCTAAACAGCAAAATAAAAATACAAGCAGAACTAGAAACAGATTCATAGAACCAGAGAACAGAGCAGAGTATTACATGTGGGAGGGGAGCTGGGAGCTTGAGTTAAAAAAAATGAAAAAAGATAAAGAAGTACAACCTGGAAGTTACAGATTAAACACAAGACCGCAAATTACAACACAACAAATTAAGTAATTAATATTGTCATAATTATGTGTGGTGCCAGGTGGGAACTGGAAATACTGGGCAATTGCATCTCAAGTTGTATAAATGTCTGACTATCCTGCTGGAAGCTCACATAAAATAAGGTAGACTGTCAACTGGAATTTAAAGAATGAAATATAATTAATGCAAATTCTAGGGTAACAACAGGCAAGAGACAAACATGTAGTCCAGGAATGTGCCCATGTATTTCATCTTTCTTGAGAAAATTCAGAACATCCTCCAGGTTTACTGGAGACTCACACTGAGAACATTTACCTAGTAATATTTGCTGGGGGATCAAACATCAGAAACAAATCGGTGACTGCTGACCAAGATGAATTATCAAAAAAATGAATGTGCTGAAAGGCCTTGGCTGTTTCTCCCAGGGATTTCCTCTCTATGCATCATAAACATCACATGTCCCCTTGGAGTGTGTGTTTTCCATCAGCCTGAACAACCACCCTAAGCTATCCTGTATCTCTCTGCCTCTTGGTGTGGTATCACTGACAATTGGTGCTATGATCATGACGTCAATTCAGTGACCATCAGCAGCAGAGGTCTTCCTTCTTCATTTAATAAGCTGCTCACTGATAAGTAACCCTTGCTCAGGAAGGTGTCCTTGTTGATGTGGAGTCAGGATTTCAGCATTGGGTTGTGTGTAGTCTATTTCTCTACCACTCTCTATAGAAATGACCCACTCAAGTCCCTTCCCTGGACACTGGTGGGTCCACTGCACAACATAGCTCATTAAAGAGAATTCATAGACAACACAGGTTAGGAAGAGAGTCTGTGAGAGCTTCATCACTCCTGGGCCTACTCCTGCAGCTACACTTGGGACAGAACACCTGTGGAAAAGGACATCAGTTGCTGTCATCATGTTTCATTGCCAACATCCTATAGACCCATGTCTGCTATCTAAGACATTCTACCTGGGTAAGGGGCTGTCACCATGCACAGGAGAAGACCCAGCAGTTGCATCTTCTTCTAGAGCACAGCTCTTCCTTCCCCAGAGAACCCAATCCCATGTGAGAAGCAAACTGGGAGCCCTCAGAGACATGGAAGGATTTTCCCTGGAACTGGTTGATAAATTTGTAGCTTTTTTCCTTGTAAGTGAAGAGGGACTTAATTCAGGCACCCTGTTTATTCTAGGACCTCTGGGAGGGTGTCTATTCTTGTGAACTGACTCACCAGTAAGTAGGGATAGGATATCACCTGGTTTAGGAGATGCCCAGGAATTAGATTAAAGGACAGCCTCATGCTTCTGAGCATAAGAACAAATAGTGGTTGCCCTGGCTACTGTGGCTCAGTTTGTTGAGTTCTGGCCTGCAAACCAAAAGGTCCCAGTTTGATTCCCAGTGAGAGCACATGTCTGGATTTTGGGCCAGGACCTCTGTTGTGGGTGTATAAGATGCAACCAATTCATGTTATTTTTCATGCATTATTTCTCTCATCCTCTCTCTCCCTCATTTAACCTATCTCTAAAAGTAAATAAATAAAAATCATTATAAAGAAATAGTGCAGCCCTGGCTGGTGGCAAAGTGGATAAGGCACCAGCCTGCAAACCCAAATGTTGCTGGTTTGATTCTCCAGCCAGGTCACATAACCAGGTCTCCAACCAGGTCTCTAGCCAGGCCCATAGCTGGAGGCAGGTAAAAGGCAACCATACATTGATGCTTCTCTCCCTTTCTTCCTCCCCCCTGCCCTTCTCTCTAAAAATAATAAAATATTAAAAAATAAAGAAATGATGGTCTAGATGAGTCAGTGATATTTTAAAATCCTTGTACATCTTTCAAACAGATTTTTAAGGGATTAGCACTTGTTCAGTTTCTGTAACAACACCTAAACTTGTCTACAATTTCCAATTTTTTAATACCTGTTATTTTATAAGCAAATAATGTCTATGTAGGAACAAAAAAAATTAACAAAGAAATCCAGTTTCAGCATCACATTTTCATTATTTATTACATGCTTTCTATCTGAGTAACTGCACCCCAAGTAGAGGCTGCAGAGACAGTTATGATTTATTATTTTGGAAGATTTTATTGTGGCTACAGCTCCCTGTGCAATCTTTTCCCCTGTGCATGCCCATGGCATGTGGCAGAGTTCCTAAACAAATCATTCATGTGTTACTTCTGATCATCTTTCATACATTGAAATTATTATGACAGTGGAATAACTGACCTGTTTTCTTAGTACAGTGCTGTCAAGGATGTTGGGACTCAGAGGGAGGAAAATGGAGAAAGTTTCTAGCACAGATGTGGTAACAAGAGAGAGAACTTCCACCCTGACAGGAAACCCTCACCTTCAACCTCACTGTGCACTGTTTCTGGGGTTGATCACTGTGGTCAGAGAGTTCTGGGCTCCCTCCACAATATAGGATGTCCCTAATGTGTAATAAACACTTTTTTACCATCAGATTCATGACTCAAAAATATATTCTTCATGTTTACATTTGTCAAATTATTGGCTTAATAGATTTTTGGGACAGATTTATATAATTTTAACAAAGTCTTAGTTATCAACATGATAATAGACTTTTATTGGGCTTTTAAAAATATCCTCAGAAATTGGTCAGCCTGCATTTTCCATGTTCATTGCTTAAAGCAGCCATACTGAAACAGTCTGTCTGGTACCAGGAGTGAATTGCTGCTAGAAAAATCGCACACAAATCTTGAAGTGTCCTTGAAGCTTTTTAAGGGGAGAATTCTGGGCACATAATGTGTCACATGACACAAATATGCCTGACTGTCATGAACAGGATGTTATTTTACTATGGGTTTAAAGATCCTTCTATTTAGGACCTAGATGACAGTAAGTACATGAAAGAGACAGCTTATCTCATTTAGATAATACATAAATCATTACAAACATGAGTATGCTAAAATAGAAATGTTTAAGATTATGCAGTTACATATCAAGGGAAAAAAAAACATATCACTGCAAATTGGAGATAAGAGGATTTGTTGTTACCCACACTCACATGTTCAGTGTCTCTGATGTATTTTGTAACAAAGTCACAGGTCCTGGGAATTAGGTGTTGCACACTTTTGAGGTCATTACTTATCTGGTTACAGCATGACCCACATCAGCTGCCCATTTTATTGGGGCTTCATTTGTCAAAGCTCTCAACATTTACAGGAAAGAGGACACCTCTGAATGGAGGATCCCTGGTGATGGACTCTCTGTATGATGAGGAGCCATAGATTCATTGTATAAAAACCTCTGACTCAGTCTGTTGCTATCATGATCATTTCATGATCATCATGATTATCACCTTCATCACCATCATCATTAATTTACTAATTATAATTCACTTCATTTTCTGTGTACTTGATAGTTTTCCACATACCATGGTCCTTTATCTGAAAACAAAGCAGGTTTTCTCCCCTTTAAATGTAATTGGGTGATTGAATTCACAAAGTCCCACCTAAAAGTGGACCCAAGGACTTCCAAAAATCCGATGAACTTGGAAATAAAACATGTTTCATCTAAGACATTGAACCAAGATACCTATTCATTTCTATCATCATCACCACCTCTGCCACCACCACTACCGCCATCATCATTTGGTTACTTATAATCATAATTCTTCTCCTTTTCTATTAACCTGTTTGTTGTTTCCACATAATGACTATTTCCACTATTGATCTTTATAGTTGTTAGGTGGTTTATGTAGGCATATTCTAATTTATTTTATGTTTTGCTCATGACAAATTCAGGTTCCTTCCATCCCCTTTTCCATAAAGGAGATAAGAAAACTTGACCTCCTCTTTCAAGTCATAGAAAGATGGGAACCACACAATCCTTTGCCCTCTCCCATTACCTGGGCAAATTAAACACCTTGAGCCATTCTACTTTTCTCATTTTAAAGTATGTCTGACTCTTCTGTTCTTCCCAGAGATGTTTTAACCATGTTCCTGATAAACCTTCCACTTCACCTTTGGGTGTGTGTGTGTGTGTGTGTGTGTGTGTGTGTATGTATGTGTACATATGTGTGTGTGCTGTCAGCCTCAACAACCAAAATAAACTGTCATGGGTCCCTCTGATTCTGTGTGTGCCATCTACTCTTGGTGCTATGAGCATGATGACATGACTATGACTGTCACCACAGGATGTTCTTATCACCTGGCTTTGGGTTTAATGCCTCAGTTGCCAGCTGTGTAAGATGTCCTTGTTGTGCTGTTACCTGGCTTGGACACTGAGCTGTGTGGGACTGGGCTATACTATCATGTCCAACACAGCTTCTGGATTAATTTATCACACGTGGGTCAGGAGATTTGATGATTTATTGGAACTGGACATAAGAGAATCTGAAAGAGACTCTACCTTATGTTCACATAAGAATGTAGCCTTTCTTTAAAACACAGTTTTCTAACTCAGAGACTTCAGAAGGGGTCACAGAATCAGGGATCCAGTGAGGTTCCCTGAGAAAAACTTTTACAGTCAGATGACACCAGATAGGAAACCAGCACAAACCTCTAACTGTGCCTGCTCCTGAGATTGTCCTGTGTTCAGAGACCTTGTGGCTCAAGCTCTCCTGCATGTAGCTTTATGTCTGGGGGCATGCTGACTTCCCTTTATTTTGTGTCTCACACAGTAACACTTGGCTGTGTCCCTGGCTCCCATGCTAGTCATTTGCAGGTAGAATGTAATCCTGGATTTATGTGTTTGAGATGTGAATTAGCCCTTCACTGAGTTGCCATAGTTCTGAGTACTTCCATCAGAATTTATTCCACCACTCCATTCCAGCTCCTCCCTGGAGCCTGGGTGACTTAGCTCACCCAGTTGCTACTGACAGGAAATCCAGAGGTCATGCAAGAAAGTCTCAGAGACCAAGACATCAGGTCAGGGAACTGTCATCCACTAATAAATATCTGTCATATCCATTTACATACTCAAATTCTCTTGTTCTCCATAAACTACCCCTTAAAATAGAACAAGGAAAACAAAACTGAGCTCAAAGTCTATGGTATATGGTCTCTGTCCTATTCTTTCCAGGCACTGGGCATACCTGGGAATCCCACACTGGGCTCCTGGCCCAGAGCTGTGGGATTGGGGCTGGTTGGTTTTCCCTGAGCTGAGAGATCTTATTTGTATGTTGTCCTATTATATAGGGAGCTCTGTGCTTGATTGGTGATGTGAATGACATGGTCCCACTGGGTGACTTGAGCAAGGATTCATGTCTGTTAAGAATTACTCCAAGCCCTGTTTGGTGGCTCAGTGTATAGATGCCAGCCTGCAAAACCAAAAGACAGAGTACATAACCAGGTCCCCAGCCAGGTCTCCAGTCAGGTCCGTAGCTGGAGGCAGATGAAAGGCAACCATACACTGATGTTTTTCTCCCTTTCTTCCTCCCTCCCTGCTCTTCTCTGTAAAAAAATAATGAATAAAAAAAGAATTACTCCATATATCTGAGCCTATGCCCTACACACTGAACCAACTGCCCCAGAAGATGGGTGAATGACCTAAAAGAGTAAGTTTTCATAAAAACAGATATATTTAAAATGAGAGATGCCTCGGCAAGTCAATAGATATGAACACACAAAGAGAATTCAACCCTCATGACAAGAGGAAGAACTGAAAGTGCATGAGGCTCATTTTTAAGAAGCAGGAAGTTCTGTCTCTTTACTTATCTTACAAAGTGACAGAGTATGAACTAAGGACACAATGTGACCCTGGAGCACATGGACCCAGTGTTGGAGGAGGTGGAACATCTTTGTGGAACATTGGGAAATAGAAGCATGAACTCTACAGAGAAGCAGACAGTGCTCCCAGGTCATTTTTTTTTTTTTCAGTGAAATTTGGTGATGAATGTGCAGCTGCCTCATTACATTTTTGTTTTTATTCTATAGAGTCTGTGTTGAAACCAGATTTAAATATTGTGGACACAGAAGAAACTCAGTCATGACCAGATCTATGTAGGTGAACATGGAGATAGAGATTGTTGTATAACAATATTAAAATTATTGAAGTTTTATTATGAAAAATCTTGTAGCCAATCATAAATATAAAACAACGTATATAATTACAGTCTTATTTACACAGAGGACATTTTTTTTTTATGTCCATTGATTACAGAATGAATAAATAAGTCAAAGAGCCTACCATTACAGGAGCCAGTGGATGTAAGTTTATATTAAATGGTCCATCTTTGGTGCTTCAACCTTAAGCTAACCCTCAGGATTGGTGTCTATGTGGACATGAGATGTTACTATAATCATGGATTAGTAGAGGATATATGCTGGGGACTCCTGGTTCAACAGTAGTTAATTTTAGAAGAACCATCTGTTTCTCTCACCATCCCTATTCATGTCCACCTGAGACCCATGAAGGTGCTGTCACCATGGCCACACAGAATGGACATACACTGATTTTGAACCCAATGCACTGAATGTATCAATATGCAGATGGGAAAAAAGAATCCATGCACAGAGATCAATTCACATTAATGGTGAATTAACAATGTCTCAGCTGACACATTCAGGAGCATTATTTTTCCCTAAAGTTGTAAGTTCCCTCATTGTTTACTCAGTTCCACTTGCCTTCTTATTTCCTGAAGTAGCCATATAATATTTAGAGTCACTGATAAAAATGAAATCTCTTGCTTGAGCATTTGCCCATGTTCTAGGTTTCTGGTAGGTCCACACACCTATGGTGTGCATCTCCAACAGATAGGTGTAGTGAATAAATCCCATGACTGGGCACTCCATTGTATTCCCTTTATTAGAGAAAATTCTATACAAACCTTCAATTTCTTAGAAACTCTTATGGAGTTTCTGAACTTGATATTATTTGTTGGTGGATCACAGGTCAATATTAAATCTGAAGGTGGGTAACCAGCATGTAGTATAATAACAGCACTTTCCACCAGCACCCATTCCTCCATCTGAGTTAACTCAGCACAAGATTTTGGAAGGTACTGCAGTTCCTATGGTTTCTCAATCAAGAGGAGAGCCAAAAAGTAACAGAGGCCTGGAGAGCATCATATGATTTGGGGTTCTTTGCAAGCCCAGTGGGCTCTCAAATCTCCTGGAAAACCACCACATGAACAATTTAAGAAAGTCTGCAAGCACTTGTCCACTTGAAAACTGCATAATGTTAGGGTAGAAGTCAATACAAAATGTTCAGTATGCAAGCTAAGGATGAGCTGTAATAACTCATTGTACCAAACAACAGCCTTAACTTGAGATACTCTTACATATGAACCTGCAAAGGATAAAACTACAGAGGAATCCTAAACAGTTATTATAAAATATTAATGTTTAGCCTATGATTTTAAGCAAAAAACAAACAAACAAACAAAAAGGAGCATGTTCCATGGACATGGACAACAGGTGGGATTGACTTTGGGGGGAATGGGTGGGTGGGGAGGGGGACAGAGGGAAGCAAAAAGGGGATGACTGTAATACAACAACAATAAAAATTAAAAAAAAAATAAACATGTTGTATCTGTCTAGCTCACTCAGGTATTTGATGTCTCAAGAGAGCTGCTTTTTGCCATCAGATAACTTAATACAAATCTTGGTTTATTTCCCTATGAAGCTGAATACATGGGATACATATCCTGGTATTATCTTCAGTCAATCCTGATGTTAATCTTCCAAAGACAGCTGGGGTTGTTTCCTTCTCATGTGCTATCAGAAACTTCACATCCTGGACCAACTGTGAAGGTGAGTCTTGACCCAGGACCAGACCTCAAGGCCCCTTGGAAGCACTTAGATTGTTTAATGCAGCCCCACAGTCCATGGGGTGTGAGTATGCTGTATTCATTGTGCTTGGGTTTCCCTGAAGCCTGGAAGTCATTCCCTGACAAAAGTCACTGGTATTTGCATTTCTTACCCCTGCACATGCAGTGACTGATATGATCACCACATAGAATTGTCACACACCAGCATATACTGTACAGCCAGGAATCACACACCTCACAGTCATCACCATTCACAATCACTGCAGAGATTAAAAAGAACATTTTTATTTTTAATTTTTTATTTAACAAATATTTTATTTACTTATTTTTAGAGAGGGGTAAGGGAAGGAAAAAGAGAGGGAAATAGTGATGTGAGAGAGAAATATCAATTGGTTGCCTCTTGCATGTCCCCAGCTGAGGGGCTGGCCTACAACACAGGCATGGGCCCTGATCAGGAACAGCACCAGTTAAATAACAAGCATTTAAAGTTTCAGAAATCTCAGGCTGCCATGTCCATGGCTCCTTCCACTTGCACTGGTGGTTCATCAATCTCCCCACCCAGATACATCAGTCATTCCTGTGACATGGGAATGGAAGAATCATGCAACTTTCACTTACAACTGTCCTCTTCTCTGCTGTGTTCAGACAGGAAATAGGATGAAAATGTTCCATCTTTTATACCCCTCCTTTCACCCACTGGTTAAAGGTACCTTTCTAGTCCACCATTAACATAGGCTCTGTGGTCTCCAAAAAGAGAATATCAGTTGTGGCAAACATGAAAGAAAACTTGCTATTGAACCTCATTGGAAAGAAATGTATCAAGTGTTTTAAAAGCAAATGCTGCAGAGAAACTCCATGGAACTCATCTTTGGGTTTAGGTTTACATCTATGGAATTATTCCATCTGATAGGATGTTTAGTTTAAAAAGGCTCTTTAAAACGATGGTTCTAAGGTCTTGGAGAAGCACCTCATCTGTGAGAGAAATCTGAGCCAAAGTTTCAAATATGTGAAGACTGTGGATAGGGGATAGATTTCACCTAATACATGGGGCCAAGACCCCTGTATAACTCTATCATCATCATTATCATAAGTAGGAAGATTCTAACATTTTAATTTTGCTGACAAATGAAGACTTCCTCCTACCTTTTTCAATGTGCCCTACCTGAAAAATATAAGAAATGTGGTGTCTCCTCTTTAGATGTCGCTGAGAAACAGAAACCAGAAAATCCCTTGTAAGAAGAATTACCCTCCCCCACCACATCAACAAATAAAACTGCTGAGGCAGTTTCCTTTCCAGGCTCTACCAAAGCACATCTTCATTTATTTATTTATTTTTAATCAATATTTTTGTCAGTTGAAAGAAATAGTTTATTCTTCTTTTTTAATTTTATTGTTGTTGTATTACATCCATCCCCTTTTTGCTCCCCTCTGTCCCCCTCCCCAGCCACCCATTCCCCCCAAAGTCAATCCCACCTGTTGTCCATGTCCATGGTTCCTTTATACTAGGTTCTTGTCTAAGCTGCTCCCCTTCTTTGCCTCTGCTTCTCCCCTCCCCCCAACCCCGTTCCCCCTGACCACCACACAAGCAAAACAGAACCAAGTATATGAGCACATCTTTATTTTTGAAGGGCCTTTCCTGTTCCTCCCTGAGATTTCAACTATGTGCTCCAACTCCCCTTGGTGTCTGTGTTTGTGGTCAAACTGAAATCCTCTCCAATCTGTCCTCTCCACATCTGCCTTTGTGTGGTGTCATCTACAATTGAGGCTGTGAGGAGAACCCCCAGTCAGAGACTATCATCACTGGGGTCTTTGTTCTATTGCCTGATTAAATTGTTATATGAAGAGAAAACCGCACAGGAAACCAGCCCAAACCTCCACAGCACCTGTTCCAGGGAGAGTTCCTATTTCAGAGTCCTTGACCGCCCCCTGGTGGTTACAACTCCTCCTGCAGGGAGGTTTGTGTCTGGGCTCAGGCTGACTCCCCTCACTGTATGCCTCGCAGCGATATTCGGCCCGCCGTCTCCTCGGCTCTCAGGCTGCTCAGCTCCATGTAGGCTGTGCTCCTGCACTTGTCTGCGATAACTGTTATTCTTCCCTGGAACTTCTGTGCGTAGTGTGTGTTACCATTGTTTGGGTAAACCTGCCCTATCCACTCAAGCCCTTGTCCTGGCACCTGTCGCACCCAGTTAATCCAGTAGCTGGTGAAGGTGTATCCAGACGCCTTGCAGGAGACCTTCACTGAGGCTCCAGGCTTCCTCACCTCAGTCCCAGACTGCACCAGCTGCACCTGGGCGTAGACACCTGAGGAGAGGAGACAGAATTGGGTGGATATTGCCCTTGACTTCCCTGGTCCCTCTTCAATCCAGGGACTGAGGAGCCCCTTACCGGTAGCCATTGCTACCGGTAATGACTCTCCAGCTCCAGTCCATGGTGAGGGGCTGTCTCTGTGGAGGAGGGTGTGGCTGTGGGTGATACTCTCAGGGCACAGACAGACCCACATTTAACCCAGTCTACCTCTTCTCATTTGCATATTCATGAGGCAGAGTACTTCACAGCCAAATGTTTGACTTCACCTGAGAGAAGGTAGAGGACACTGGGACCATGCTCAGAGGGAGTCTGAGACTCCAAATTCTAATCCATGCTTTAGGATAGTGTCCCCTGCCAGGGCCCTGAGCTCTGTGCAGATACAGCTCCTCCCCCTGAGGATGGATCCCTCACAGGACATGATCCTCATTAAAAACCCACCTTGAGGTTTTCCAATTGTGTCTCCAAAATATAGCACTAAATAAATTGAAATATGCCACCACTGTTTCCATTGTAACATTAATGTATTTAAAAACATGGAAATACCTGTGTTTGATTATTTACCTCATACAATAAGATATTTACAGTCATGTCATGTCCAACACTTATTTTAGCATTTATTTTTAATGAAAAGAGGAAGATATCTCTACCCCTCAGTAGATAACTCTATCTATCTCCCTCTCCACCTGCTCTTGGGACTGCAATCTTGAGATCATTGGTCCCTCACAGCCCTTTTTGTCCAACACGTGCCCTGCAGAGGAATGCACTCACTGGGAACTTCTGAGTGCAGAATTAAAGGTTGCAAACTGACTTCAGGGTGATCCCTTAAGGTCAGCATGTGTTTAGGTATCTCATGATACAGAGAACTGGCCTTATTAACCACTGTGACTCTTCAGAGAGCCCCTTCCCTGGAGTGGTCAGATGCACTGACTCAGCTGACATTCCTAAGTTTATAACCTCTTGGTTGCTTTGGGGGACTATGCTCTATTTAGGTTCCTCAACTCACTTGTACCATCAGTGTATCTCTGTGTGTGGTGTTAATATTATTGCTCAATAAATCACAAGTGCTCTCTCTCTCTCTCTCTCTCTCTCTCTCTCTCTCGCACACACACACACACACACACACAGAGCTTTTCTGGTAATGATTCCAGGCCTCCCTTCTCCCCTGTTCCCAGCACATGGGCAGTATCCCCACTCTCACCTAAACTGAGCAAGTGACCCTTGTGCAACTGTTGTCACCATCCAAATCCTGTCCAGGCTACCCCTTTCTGCTCTGTGCCCATGGCCTTAACCACTCCATCTCACAGAGGCAAACAGCTTCTGAGATTCTGAGAGTGATGTTTTTCCCTGGGCACTGTGCTTCCAAGGCTCATCTGTGTTCTTGCATCTGTCAACTTTCCCTTTTTTATTTGGGATTATAATTTGTGGTGAAGATGGAGCACATCTCACTTTTGGGTTTCCTCCTCCACTCTTCCATCTCACAAGAATCCAACTTCTGTAAAAAAGTTATTCTTTCTGTTTTCCTGATCAGGAAGGAGAACACTCAACACAGAGAAGATGAACAGCAAACTGAGGTGAAAGAAGGCAACAAGTGGTCACATGAAATTGACATGAAGCAGCCGTGACAGAGGCTGTGCTGAGTTAGCACAAGCACTAATAATTTCCATAGTGGGCTTGTTGTCCTCTGTCATGGTCTCCTGTCCATTCTGTAAACAGCAGGACAAGGAGAAAGGAGGAAGTGGAGACAAAGTCTGAATGATGGAGGCAGGGCTGATGGAGCCACAGGATAAGGTCCTGGTCCACTTCCGTGTCACACCTGTCTCATGTTGGAGTTCCTGGTACAGGGGCACACATCCAGCCCTTGTGCTGTGGCTCTAAGAAAGTAAGAGATTGTGACAGAAAGGAGGTTGAGGCGAATTGAGGAGTAAGGGTAATGTGAGGGAACCACAGGAATCTCATGGTTCATTTCTGTTCAAGGATACAGGCCTGAGACACAGGAGAAGCCCTTGTGCCATGGGTGCTGGAGGATAGACCAAAGCTCATGTGGACGCTCCAGTTTCAAATCCATCAGGCATGAGTCACATTGGTCCTCGCCTAGCCTGCAATGGTCAGGCAAGGGCCTCCATATTTGTGAGGGTGATCTGCTTCACTTAGTCCACAGATTAAAACAATAATTATGGAAAATCCAGATAATGTGAGGACACACATTGCCTATCAGATGGTCCCCTAAATTAATGGTCACATGACCCAAATCATTACACCCCTGCTATCAGATAGGCCCTTGATGCCCTGAGCAACTCTTTGTTTCCAGATATGCCCTTGGTTCCTGAGCTCCCTCTGTTATCCTGGGCCTCCTGGTGCCCTGAGTACCCTCTGGGGTCCAATTTGTTTTCCCATGTCCTCAGCATCCATACCCATGTCTTCAGTGCTCACAGAACTAAACTGTTGGGAGAACTGATCCAGAATGTCTCTTGGTCACTGACTAACTGGCTTTGAAGAGATGGTGCAAAAGCACTTTACTACTTGGATCTGTAGTGTTTCCTTCCCAGCCACTGGAAACCTCCCCCAGGGGGCGTCTGATGCATTTCCAGGTAGCACTTTTTGGGAGACACAATCCCCCAAGATGGCACAGATGAAGGAGAAGGTCTGACAGAGCTATACCACCTTGGAGCTTGAATCTCACAGATGCACCTGGGATAGGACACCTGAGAACAAAACAAAACAAAACAAAACAAAACAAAACAAAACAAAAAACTAAGGGGTAAACCACCCCACATATCTCTGTACAATTCTGTGCACCATCAAGTCTCCCAGACTGACCCCATGGAGGACCAAACACAGGAAAGAAGATGCGGAAAAGGACAGGCATTCCCCTTGTCAGCTAGATGCAGCAGGCTCAGCAGCCCCCAATGCATGGCCCCACTTAAACAGGAAGCCACACCTGGATATGCACAGCCTGCCTGAGCATAGCCCTGGTTCTGCAGAGCAGTGTCCATGGACAAATTGGATGCAAAACAGAGGCAGAGATAAGGGTGATCACAGGCAGGCCCCTGTGTTTGAGTATTATTGATTAGCCTTGTGGTTACCTTCCAAAAGCTAAATGTAATTTTAGGGTTATAAATGTAACTACTCCTTAACAGTTAAGCTTGGTAGAAACAAAAAGTTGGGCCAAAGGTACCAGGCCAGATAAAACAAGGTGGGCATTGTGTTTGCCACCAGTGCTATAGACTACAAGGACAAAGGCAGGGGTCCCCATGTTCTAGGGGTCATATCCCAGGTGCTTGTGAGTCAGACACACAACACCTGGTCCCCAACTAGAGACTGCTGAGTTAGCCTGGAGGAAGGAGGGAACATGGTTGAGTGTCCTCAGCTATGAGGGACCCCCAGGAAACAGGCCTGGGTTTGGGTCTCAATTGCAGATGAGGATGCCATGCAGCTGAGCACAGGGAGATGATGCAGAATCTCTGCAGGGTCAGGGCTGGAGCAGCTCAACACCCAGTGGCCCAGGAGGGTGGATGGATGCCCTTCCTTTTAAATGGATCCCTGGTGCTACTCAGCACAGAGGGGTGGCTCAGGACAGATGACCCCTGCACACAGCACATCTTAGGGGAGAGATTTTGTTTGGAGACACTATTCCACACATGGTAGAGAGCTGTGCCTCTTCTGAAACTTTTGGTTGTAGCTCCAGCTAGCTGTGTCCTCAGCCCACTGTTCTCAGGCTTGTGCCTTACCTTCTGTGCTTGAGAACACATGTGCTGTCCCTCCACGTGGTTGCATCCATGGCTGGAGCAGCACATCACCATTCTCTGCACATCTAAGGGCCACTGAAGTGCAGTTAATTGGTGTGGGGCCACTGTCTACTGCTGGTCCTTGGGGAAATCTGAACTGTGGCCTAAAGGACCTGGGCTCCTCCAGTCCACAGGTTGAGGGTGACACCTAGAGGAGTTCAGAGCAGCATCTGCAGCCATGCCCATGGAGAACCAGGCCCCGCAGGCCCTGGTGTGTTCCTGATGGAGCACCCTTGGGAATGGCTGGGGACCTTTACCTGCAGACAGCTCCTCACACCTGAACTATCTCCAGCAGAACCACAGGAGGAGCTGCAGCAGCATGGCCTGTAATCCCTCACCAGGTGTCCCACAGACCCAACAGGAATGAAGGCTCTGACAGTGGTTGGCAACATAGTCACTCATGCCACTCCTGGCACTGACCACACTGACCACAACCATCCCTGCTGTGTGTCGGAGGTGGTGAGAGCCAGGGGACTGGTCAAAGACTGGATACCTGTAAGGCAGAAAGTTGTGTTTTGAAATGGTGGACCCAATGCCCTCATCCATACAACTATCATTTTTTCCTGATTCACTTTAAGGTCTGATTATTGTCCAGAAAGAGGAGATGCTGTCTTTCATGAGCTCTTCATCTCCAAACACCCTGTTTTCTTTTACTGCCCATTGTGATCCCAGAAGGAGATCCAGGCTTGCTTGAAGAGCAGGGTTTTGCTGGGCCAATTGGGCATTGCTCTGGCAAATCAACCTTCCAGGATCGCTAATGTCTGGCCAGCTTCCTTCTAAAAACATAGCCTTGCAATGAGCTCTGAGGAGTTTTGATGAAGAATGAGAAAGAGGGTCAAAGCAAGTTCTGATGGAACTTGTGTAGTCCAATGCAGCATGGTAAGGCAGCCCTGTCCCAGGGTATGTCCAGAGCCCACGTGCAGCTTTGGAGTCTGGACAGATGCCGTGGCTGGTGGCATGAGGGTTCAGTGAAAATGCCCATTTTTCTTTTTCTTTTATTCTTTCTTTGTAATTTAACTTTATTGTTGTTGTATTACACCCATCCCCTTTTTGATCCCCTCTGTCACCCTACCTACCCACCTATCCCCTCCAAAGTAAATCCCACCTGTTGTCCATGTCCATGGTTACTTTATACGAGGTTCTTGTATAAACTTCTCCCCTTCTTTGCCTCTTCCTTCCCCCTCCCCCACCCCACTTACCCCTGCATACTAAAGGCCTATTCGCTGTATTCATATATCTGGTTCTGTTTTGCTTGTTGTTTGTTTTGTTCATTATTGTCCTGTAATGGGTGAGATCATATGGTATTTGTCCTTCACTGACTGGCTTATTTCACTAAGCATAATACTTTCTAATTCCATCCATGTTGTTGCAAAGGGTAGGAGTTCCTTCTTTCTTTCTGCTGTGTAGTACACCATTGTGTAAATGTACCAAAGTTTTTTGATCCAATCATCCACTAATGGACACGTAGACTGCTTCCAGCACTTGGCTGTTGTAAATAGTGCTGGTATAAACATAGGGATACATAGGTTCTTATGAATTGGTGTTTCAGGATTCTTTGGGTATAGTCCAAGTAGTGGAATTGCTGGATCAAAAGGCAGTTCCATTTTTAGTTTTTTAAGGAAACCACACATTTTTTAGTTTTTTGAGGAAATTCCATACTGTTTTCCCTAGTGGCTGAACCAGACTTCATTTCCACCAACAGTGCACCAGGGTTCCCTTTTCCCCACATCCTTGCCAACATTTGTTGTTGGTAATGGTTGCCATTCTGACAGGTGTGAGGTGGTATCTTATTGTGGTTTTAATTGGCATCTCTGGGATGGCTAGTTATGTTGAACATTCTTTCATATATCTTTGTGCCCTTCGTATGCCTTCCTCAGAGAGCTGTCTGTTCAGGTCCTTTGCCCACTTTTCAGTTGTACTGTCTGTCTCCCTGGTGTTGAGTTACATAAGTTGCTGATATATTTTTGATATCAAACCCTTGTCTGAGGTATCATTGGCAATTATGTTTTCCCATACAGTTGGTTCCCTTTTAATTTTGCTGGTGGTTTGTTTAGCTGAACAGGAACTTTTCAGTTTGATATAGTCCTATTTGCTTGTTTTTGTTTTTGTTTTAATTTACCTTGGTGAAGTATCAGTAAACATATTTCTGCATAGGATATCTAAAATTTTCCTGCCTATCTTTTTCTCCAGGACCTTTATGGTGGCACTGCTTATGTTTAAGTCCTTTATCCATCTTGAGTTTATTCTGGTGTGTGGTGGAAGTTGGTGGTCTAGTTTTATTTGTTTATTTTTTGCACATTCCTTTCAAGTTCTCCCAACACGACTTATGGAAGAGACTGTTTTTACTCCATTTTATGTTACTTCTCCCTTTGTCAAATATTAATTGACCTAGAGTCCTGTGTTTACTTCTGGGTGTTCTATTCTGTTCCAGTGATTTATATATCTATTCTTCTTCCAGTACCAGACTGTCTTGATTACTGTAGCTTTTTGTGGTCATTTTAGGTTCCATATATATTTTGAAATATTTTCTCTTTATATGTGAAATATGTGATTGGTATTTTAATTGGGAAGGTACTGAATCTATAGATCTCTTTGGGGAGTATGGAAATTTCAATGATGTTAATTCTTCCCACCCATGAACATGGCATATGCTTCCATTTATTTGCATTTTCCTTCTTTCCTTTCTTTAATGTTCTGTAGTTTTCTGAGTACAGATCTCTTTCCTCCTTGGTTAAGTTTATTCCTAAGTACTTTATTTTTTTGTTGTTGTTGCTATGGTAAATGGAATTTTTTAGCTTCTATCTCTGATGTTTCATTATTGGTGTACAACAATGCTTTTAATTTCTGGATATTGACTTGATATCCAGCTATTTGGCTACACTTACTTATTAGGTCATGTAGGTTTTTGGTGAAGTCTATCAGGTTTTGTATATACACTATCATGTCATCTGCAAGTAATGGCAGTTTTACTTCCTCCTTTCCAAAATGAATAATTTATTTATTTATTTATTTATTTTCTCTCTGATAGCTATGGCTACAACTTCTAAAACAATGTTGAACGTAAGTGGAGAGAGTGGACAGCCTTGTCTTGTTCCTGATCTTAGGAGGAAAGCTTTTAGTTTTTGCCCACTGAGTATGATGTTGGCTTCAGGTTTCTCATATATGGCCTTTATTATGTTGAGGGATGCTCCCTCTACTCCCATTTTGCTGAGGGTTTTTTTTATCACAAATGGTTGCTATACTTTACCAAGTGTTTTTTCAGCATCTATTGATACAATCATATGGCTTTTGTCTTTCATTTTGTTTATATGGTGTATTATGTTAATTGATTTGCAACTGTTGTACCATCCTCACATCCCTGGGATAAAACACACTTGATCATGGTGTATGATCTTTTTAATGTATTGCTGGATCCGGTTGGCCAATATTTTGTTGAGAATCTTAGCATCTATGTTCATCAGAGATATTGGCCTGTAGCTTTCTTTCATAGTTTTGTCTTGACCTGGTTTTGGGATTAAAATTATATTGGCCTCCTGAAAAAGCTTGCAAGTCCACCCTCCTCTTGGATTTTTTGGAATAGGTTGAGAAGGATAGGAGTTAATTCTTCTCTAAATGCTTGGTAAAATTCACCCGTGTAGCCATCCGATCCAGGATACTTGTGCTTTGGGAGCTTTTTGATTACTGCTTCAATTTATCTAATTGATTTCAATCTATTCAGGATGTCTGTTTCTTCTGGATTCAGTTTCGGTAGGTTATACATTTCTAGAAGTTTGTCCATTTCACCCAGGTTGTCATATCTCTTTTCATATAGTTGTTTGTAGTAATTTCTTACAATCATTTGTATTTCTGAATTATCAGTTGTAATTTCTCCTCTGCCATTTCAGATTTTACTTGGGTTCTCTTTCTTTTCTTTTTGATAAGTTTGGTTAAAGGCCTGTCAATTTTGTTATTTTTTTCATAGAATGATCTCCTAGATTTATTGATTTTTTGAGTTGAAATTTTAGTCTCTAAGTCACTTAATTCTTCTCTGATCTTGATTATTTCCTTCCTTCTACTTCTTCTGGGCTTTGTTTGTAGTTGTTCTAATTCTTGCAGCTTTTTGTAAAAATATTTTATTTATTATTTTCAGAGAGAGGGACAGGGAGAGAGGCAGAGAGAGAGAGAAACATCAATGTACGGTTACTATTCACCTGCCTCCAGCTACAACTCTGGCTGGAGGCCTGGCTTGCAATCTCATTATGTTGTCCTGGCTGGGAATTGATCCAGTGATCTTTGGATTCACAGGCCAGAGCCTTATCCTCTGTGCCACCAGTCAGGGAGGATAAATTTAGTTCTTGCTGCCTTATGGTTAGGTTGTTTGTATAAGCTTCTTTTAAACTTTTTAGGTAGGCTTGTATTGCTGTGAATTTCCCTTTGAGGACTGCCTTTGCCGTGTCTCATAGGTTTTGGGCTGTTGTGTATTGATTGTCATTTGTTTTCAGAAACTTTTAACTTCATCTTTGATCTCATTGTTTACCCATTCCTTACTTAATAGCATGTTATTCAGTCTCCATGAATTAGTGTTTATGGTGTTTTTCCCCTTGAGATTGGTTTCTAGTTTCAAGCCATTGAGATCTGAGAAGATGTTTGGTATGATTTCAGTTTCCCTGTTTTATGGATGGCTTGCCTTGTGACCTACCATATGGCTTATCTTTGAGAAAGTTCCATGTGCACTTGAAAATGATGTGTATTTTGCTTTTTTGAGGTGAAACATTTTGTATATACCTTTTAAGACCATTTCATCTAGAGTGTTGTTCACTTGGTGTTTGTTTGTTTGTTTGTTTGGAAGATCTGTCCATTGTTGATAATGGGGTATTAAAATCCCCTTTTATTAGTGTGTTGCTTTCCTGATCCTTCTTTTAAAAAAAAATATCTTATTTTATTATTTTTAGAAAGAGGGGAAGAGAGAGAGGCAGAGAGGGAGAGAGACATCAATGTATGGTTGCTTTTCACCTGCCTCCAGCCACAGACCTGACTGGAGACCTGACTTGCAACCTAGTTATGTTGCCCTGGCTGGGAATCGAACCTGGAATCTTTGGGTTCACAGGCTGGCACCTTATCCACTGTTCTACCAGCCAGGGCCGCTTTCCTGATCCTTCTTGAAGCCCTCCAAGATTTCCCTTATATATTTGCAATTTCCTACTTGGGTACTTTTATGTTTACCAGAGTTATATATTCTTGGTGGATTGTTCCCTTAAGTATTAAGAAATATCCTTCTTTGTCTCTTTTTATGGCCTTCATCATAAAATAAATATTATCTGAAATAAGGATTGTGACTCCAACCATTTTTTCATGTCCATTTACTTGATATATATTCCATCTCTTCTCTTTCAAGCTGTGTCAATCTTTTCTTCTGAGGTGGGTCTCTTGAACACAGCATGTATGTGGGTCCATTCAGCTGTTCCATGTCTTTTGGTTGGTGCAATTAATCTGTATACATTTAAGGTTATTATTTATATTTATTTATTGCCATTTCCCCCTTTTGTATCTGTGTTCTTCTCTGTCTCTCTCTGTTTCTTCATCTTTTTAAAACAGACCCTTTAGCATTTCTTGCAATTCTGCTTTCATAGAGGTGTATTCTTTTAGCCTCCTTTTGTCTGTTAAACTCCTTATTTCTCCCATTTTGAATGAGAGCCTTGCTGGGTAGATTATTCTTGGTTTCAGGCCTTTGTTTTCCATTACTTGAAATGTTTTTGCCATTCCCTTCTGGCTTGCATTGTTTCTGTTGAATAATCATTTGATAACCTATGGGAGCCCCCTTAAATGTTATTTGTTGTTTCTCTCTTGATGCTTTTAGAATTCTCTCCTTGTCTTTGAAATTTGCCATTGTAATTATGATGTGTCTTGGAGTGGGTCTGTTTGAAATTATCCTCATTAGGACCCTTTGTACTTCCTGAACTTGAGTAATGTTTTCAGTTGTCATATTAGGAAAGTTTCCTATCATTAGTTTTTTGAACAAATTTTCCATTTCTTGTTTCTCTTCTCCTTCTGTTATCCCTATGATATGGATATTATTGTGTTTCTTGTTGTCCTGCAGCTCTTTTAAAACTATTCATTCTTGTTCAGTCTTTTTATGTTCTGTTTCATGGCCTTGGAATATTTTTCTACATTGTCTTCCAGTTCGCTGATTCGATCATCTGTTTCCTCTAACTTACTATTGATTCCTTCTACTGTGTTCTTCAAATCAGAAATTGTATTCTTCCTTTCCTCCTGGCTCTTATTGATAGTTTCTATATTCTTTTTGATGCTGGTGTAGTTGTCAGTAAGTTCCTTGTAGCTTCCTTGGTGTTGTTTGTAATTCCCCTGGAATTGTTTATAGTTTTCTTTGAGCTGGCCGAGCTCATTGAGCTTCTGTGTCATCATTATTTTGAATTCCATATCTGATAATTTGCTCTCCTGTTTTATTTAGCAATCTTCCTGGGATCTCCTTTCCTTTTGGTGATGGACTATTTGTTTTCTCCCCACATTTAGGTTTGATTGTAATCTAATCAGACTGTAGTCAGCTGCCAGGCAAGGGAATTGCTAGCCTGGAAAGTTTGATTCAGTTGTAATCCTATCTATCTGTGATACACCACCAGGCTCAGATGCAACTCTGGGGTGCAGACAGATTCAGTTATCAACCAATGAATCTGTGATCCAATAACAAACTCAGGCCCTGCTGGGCTAGAAAGAGAGGTTCAATTTTAATCCAATGGATCTGTGATCAGCAGCCAGCTCAGGTGCAGCTTGGTGGGACAGATTCAGACATAAATCAATAAATCTGTGATCTGCTGCCAAGTTCAGGTGCCTCTTGTCTAGATTGAAAAATTCAATTTTAACCCAATGAATTTGCGATCAGCCACCAGGCTCACCAGACACTGGGCAGGACTAACTGTTTCCATTGTAAATCAATGAATCTGTGATCAGTCTCCAGGCCCAGGTGCTTCTGGGTGGGACTGACCAAATCAGTTGCAAACCAATGAATCCACAATCAGCCACCAGACTTACATGCCACTGTGCAGGGGTGACTAACTGACCCAGCTGTAAGTCAGGGAGTTTGTAATCAGCTACCAGGCCCAGGCTCTGCTGGGTGAGAAATGCCATTTCAGATGCCAACTATTGTATCTATACTCAAACAGGGCAGGGCAGGAGAGGTTTATTTAGATGTAAATTAAATAATTGTGATCAGGCACCAGGCTTAGGCACCACTGGTTGGGGCAGATTGCTTCCAGAGAGTGTAGCTCTGAGGACCCCTCATAGGGAAGCTGCTTGGTGCAGCGCAGTCTGCCTGAGGTGTGGCCAGTGAGTCAGCACTGGGATCCCCACTGCTGCCTCCCCACTTCTCCCCTCCAAGCCACTACTGCAAACTCTCCCCAAGGGTTTCCAGTACATCTGCCCTCCTTCAGCTGGAGCCCAGGTTAGGTGGGTGCCAATATATTTTTATTGTAGTCACCTTAGTAATTCTCTGTCTCTAGTGCTCTCTCAGGGTAGTACATTCCATGGCTTTCCACCCTTCTCACCTGCATGCTGCTCAACTCTGCAGTGTTGCTGTAGGCTGGGAACCCCAGATGGGGGACCTTTTCAGGTGGAGTCCCTGGCTCCATCCCCTTGGCTGCTGCCTCTGGTTGGCCCCAGCAAGCTCTCTCATGTTTCCATGATTCCTACCAGTCACATTGTGATGAAGCATCCTCTTCTTTTCTGTTTATAGTTATAAGGCTCTTTCCAGCGGGTGTTCTGTTGGTAATTCCAAACTGAATTTCCCCCCCAAAAAATAATTCCAGATGGGACTTTGGAGGAGATTGGTGTAGCTCCACTTACTCATCTGCCATATTTCCAGAAGTCTCTTGTTTTGTTTTTCATGTTGTGACTTATCACCTCATAAAGCAAGTTCAAGTTGTCTTATGTCTCTTTAATAACTTAATGTATACTCTACTCATTAACAAAAATAAACTGATTTGAAAATCAACTCATCATTTTTGCTTATCTATAAAAAAATGATATTTTACCAGTTGAGACAATATGAATGGACCTAGAGGTCCTATGCTGAATAAAATAAGTCAGATATAGTAACACAAATACCATATGATCTCAGTTATATGTGGAATGTAAAGAACTAAATAAAGAAACAATTGGAATAGAAATTGACTCATAAACTCAGAGAACAGACTAGAAGTTTACAAGTGGGATGGGCATTGGGAGCCTGAGTGAGGAAGGTAAAAAGCTAGGAAGAATAGATTGGCTGCAACTAAACACAGGTCATAAAACCCAGTGCAGGGAATAGAGTCAAGAGCATTCTAATAGTTTGTATGATCAGGTGGCATCTGGAAATATTTGACATTCAGTTGAAGAATTGTATAAATGTGGAACACTGTGATTTAAACAAGAAATTCGTATAAAATAGCACTGTATATAAAAGGTCAACTGGAAGTGACAGAAAAAGGAATTAGCTTAAACACATAGAGGCTAAGGCTAGGGTGTGGGCAGAATGTGACAGGCAGGAGACATGACTGAATTCCAGAACTGTGCTCACATGTGATATGTGTATTGGAAATGTTCAGAAAATCCTGTAGATATAAGAGAATTCCATTGAGAATTTTGACTTCCTGTTATTCACCTGGGGTTCATACCTCAATAACAAGCTTGGGGTTGCTACCAGGAGTTAATATAATAATTAACTTGGAGTTAATATAATAATGATAATAATACCTTGAAGGGCCTTTCCTCTTCCTTTCCAACATTTCAAATACTGTGTGATAAATGATCCATGTCCCCTTGCTGTGTTTGTTTGTTATTAGCCTATATAGCCAACAAGCTGACCTTGTTCCCTGTAC
>PVIW01014294.1:0-24031 GCA_004026585.1 Noctilio leporinus | reverse complement strand
GTCACAAAGCCTTCATTGTGATATCATGCAACCTCATTGTGAGGTCACAAAACTTCATTGTAACTTCACATATCCACACAATGATGTCACAAAACCCTCTCTATGGTGACACATAGCCTCAATGTGATGTTGCACAACCTCACAGTGATATCTCAAGGACCCATTATGATTTCACACACTTTTATGTCACATAGCTTTCACTGTGATATCACAAAGCTCCATTGTGATTACACACATTCTCACTGTGATATCACAGATCCCTCACTGTGATGTCACAGAGCCTCATTGTAACATCACAAAACTCAAAAGAGATTTCTCACATTCTCTCTGTGATGTCACAGAACCCACAAAGTGATGTCGCAAAATTGCATTGTGGCATCACAAGGACCCACTGTGATTTCATCCAGCCTCATTTTGATATCAGAACACCTTCCATGTGATGTCACAAAGCTCTGTTCTGATTTTGCACATACTTTCTGTGGTTTCATAGAACCCTCATTGTGATATCACACAGCCTCAATGTGAAGTAAGAATGCATCACTGACATTTCACATCACAGTCAGGAATTCTCAGTGATGTCTAAATGTTCTATGATGTCATACAACCTCATTGTGATTTCACAAAGCCCTCACTGTGATTTCACCCAGCCTCAACATGATGTAGCAATGCATCACAGTGATTTCACACATTCACATTATAATGTCACGAGGCTCACACTGTGATGATACACAACCTCATTGTGATGTAACAAAGCCCTCAGTGTAATGTAATACAACCTCATCATGATATCATAAGGGCCCATGTAATTTCACATAGCCTCATGTTGATATCATAAAGCCTCAACTGCAATGTCATGAAACCTCATTATCATATCACAAAACTTTATTTGGATTTGAACAGCCACACTGTGATGTTACAAAGCCTTCATCGGGATGTCACACAGACTCAATGTGATGTCATTGGCCTCCACTGTGCTATCACAAGGCTTCACTGGATCTAATGCAGACTCAATTGTAAAGTCACATAGCCTCCATTCTGATGTCACAAAGCCTCCATTGTGATGTCACACAATCATTATTGTGATGCCATGCATCATCCAATGTGACATCACAGGCCTCTAATGTGAATTTACACAGACTGCATGTGATTTCTGCTGGTGACACACAAACCAGGTCCAACCATGTTTAGCTGGTAAGAATGCATAGATCCTGCACATTAAGGGTGGCATGGCCATAGATGCTGAAAATGGCCTCCAGCAGCCACACTAGATTTTTCCTGGCATGCAGACCCATATCCCAGTGCCATGTATGCACCCCTGGGAAGCTTGCAAAGCCTCTGCTTCATGGCTTCCTTGTCCCCACACCATCCCTCTCTCTCCCTCTCCCTCTCTCTCTCTCTCTCTCTATGTCCCTCAATTTTTATTCTTACTTAATTCTTGCACTATAATAAAAATATTTTATTAACCACATGCATATGTTTATTTTCTACAAAATAGAGTAACATTTCCTCCTATCTTCTAACAAAAAAGGTATCCACTATAGAGCCACAGGTTTACAAAACCACTCTTGTAATAAATCAACTAGTTGAATGAAAGTGAAAATCTGAAAGTGACACCATGCCACCAGAATGAAAGACTAAATCAGGCAGAAGATGGAAACATACATGGGTAGCTCTCAGCTAACACATCCCAGTGATACTCATTTTCCATCAACAGGAACATCTGTTCTTTTTTTTTTTTTTTTTTCCAGCTGGTTTCCATTTGGCAGGAAATGAACAAAAGCAGAGCTGCTGAGCATCCCTCACAATTCCATTTTTCAACAGAGAGATGTGCTTAGGCCAGGCATTGATGGACTAGATGTCTACTGATGTCACCAACCCTGGTTAAGTACAAAAAGCCTCCTGCTTTCATTTTCATAGAGCCTACCCTCCTGAAAGCACTTAGACCATTCACAATACTGAGGCATATGGGAGGTGGTCAATTCAGTCTAGGACAGAGGAGGCTCCAAAGACAAACAGCTGATATCCAAGGGTAGGAATTTTATTCAGTTTTCCCCAAGAAATTTTAAAACATGCCATACCTGATTATTTATTCAGGGCAATTGATAAACATATTATCCCTTAGAATGTTAAAAATGTGAAATATATATAAAAACAAACAAACAAACAAACAAACAAAAAACAAAAAAACAAAGGACAATGAAACTATAACCACTCGGTGTGAATGAATCCAAATTACACTTTTTTTTTTTTTTTTACTTTTCTGTCAGATTGGCAACATATGTGGTTTTGGTGTGCCACAAAATTTTAGTACTTAATGAAAGTTGAAAAACATAGAAAATTGCTGCCTTAGGGTTGAGCCTGGTTTGAGGCTAATAAAATAAAACATAGTTGTTTTGAGATAGATGTCCCATTCAAATACAATTATTTTTGAAAATTCAAAGCTGTTACATTCTGAATAAAGGACTGTAGGTTTGCTAATAGGTCCATTGAATGAACATTATCCATTTCCTTTGATACTCAGAGAATTTTGAACTCAAGGCTTGACTATATTCCAAAATGTTAAGCATGTAGAATAATGATTTTTGAATCAATGAGATAGAATGATGTCCAAAGATTTTTTTGAAGGAGCTAAATATTAGCAGAAGAGAGGGGATTGAAGTTCTTGTGCAGCATAACATCCTATACATGACATGATAGGAATGTCACTTGAACAATGAAGCAGATAGATCAATTAAATGAATGGTGAGCCTTTGCCAAATTATTCAAGGCACCAGTCTTTGATTTCCAGTTCCTTTGGTTCAGTCAGGTCATTCTAAAGAGATAAGCCAATCATTTATTCAACAGTCATTTTCTGAGTCCACTCTCTGTGCAGGAAATAGTGCTAAGCATTTCAAACACAAAGATAAAACACACGGTCTTTTTCCCCAAGGAACTCCTACTTGAGTTGGGGAGTTGAAAGGTAGGCAGTGGGGACTTGAGTAATAGATGTTCCTGGGGAGTGTGGGGAAAAGGAATCCCTGCACAGAAACTGGACTTGAAAAGTGTCAGAAATGATGGCAGGTTATGGGGATTGTGAAAGATCGTGGAAATTAAAAAGAAAAAAAAAAGAGGGGCATAAGAGAGATTGCAGGGAAAAAATAGGAGAACAGGGGTAATTATAAACCTATTTTGTTTTGTGTTTTTTGTTTGTTTGTTTGTTTGTTTTGTTTTGTTTTGTTTTTGTGACTCACCTAGATTTTTTCAGTTTGTTTTGTTGTTGGCATAAGAAAATTAAGAGATTTTACTTTCACCTATTTTTAGGTTCTCTTGAAATTCAGGAGAAGAGTTCTCAAATATGACTGTAAGCAGACAATGGGCTGTCGTTGTGACCTTGAGAAAGACATCACCTGCCAGTTTTCTATCTGACTTGCTGATCATCTGCCCCTCCAATTGGGAAGGGAGACTCAGAGTCAGGCTCTTTTGACATTCTGGCAGTTCAGGGAAGCATATGGATGGAGCGTGGCTAGAAGGGAACTGGGGGCAGCTTGTCGGTGATGAAGAAGAGCCAAGACTGACAGAGACTACAGGGCAGGGGAAGGGGAGGATGCATTTGAAAAAAAAAAGAAACATCTGTTGGTGGGCACTGATGCATTCCTAACCAGAGTTCCCAGCAAACAAATGAGGCGTGTGCCCTGACTGGGAAGCCAGTGACCTTTAAGTCTGCAGGTCTGGACTAAATCCAAGGAGCCAAACCAGCAGGACCAGGATAGTTTTTTGGAGGACAGATTTCCAAGGACTAAGAAAGGAACTCTTGCTAGGCTGCTTCTTCTTTTTCCATGTATATAGAGCTTATTCTAGCTAGCTAATTTGTCACTTCTTGAGAAGAAATTCCACTCTGCTTCACATCTCTATCAGAGGCTCAGGTCCATCAGAGCTGTCAAGAAACAGAAAAGCAGTCAACTTCCAAAGAAGGTCCACTGAGGCCTTTGATAGGTGAAACTTACTTTCCAGAGGTCAGTAAACTGGTCCAAAGCATGCAAAGCCTGAGTAAAAAGCTTGTGAAACAGGTTCAGCAGAAGAAGGGCTTGGGGACCCAAATAGGTCAATTGACTCCACATGCATAAACTGAATATAGTCATTACTCACAGGGGAATAGATGTGTCTCTGGGTGGCCAAAATATTTGCAGCTCCCTTGAAGGTGGCTACAGACAAAGGTGTTGAAGCAGGTTCTCAAAATAGGTAATGTTCAATCCCTTGGGTTTTAGGCAAATTTCATCCATTTGAGCACCTGGTTTGGGGCAAAAGGAAAGAAATTGGGTGGTACAGAGCTATTGTCCTTGAAGTCCCCCACTTCACCTGACCCTGAATGGCTCATGTATACCCTCCACTGCAGAGGGATGGCTGCACATGAAAAATGGAAGGTGAACTCATTAAAGTCACCCAGAGACATGACTTTTTAAAAGATGTTATTTATTTATTTTTAGAGAGAGGAAAAGGAAGGGAGAAACAGGGAGAGAAACATCAATGTGTAGTTGTCTCTGTGCCCCCCTAAACAGGAATCTGGCCTGAAATCCAGGCATGTGCTCTGACTGGAAACCTAACCAGCAAGCCTTTTGTTTAAAGTATGGTGCTCAATACACTGAGCCATACCAGCGAGTGCCAGAGGCATGCTCTTAAAGATTATCAGATCTTTGTCTGATAACCTATATGTTGTTGTTTTCAACAAATCTCAGATGGCCAGCCACTTGCACCGATGTTTCCAGAGGAGCCACAGAGTTTTCACCAGTGGCATGGCCAGGGCTAAGCCAGCAGCAAACACACATGGGTGCAGCTGGGAGGTCGTGCAATTTGGAAGCCATGTTCCTTGGAACCTTCTCTGCAAGGCTGACAATCCCCACCAGCCATGACCCTATGACAACTCAACATCCCCATTCTGCCCACTTCATCCAGCCCAGAGGCAGAAAGCAGCTGAGCTAAGGTACGAGGTGAGCACAGTGGGATGGGTTCGGGCGCTGCCTTTCTTTCCAGCCTGAGAAGGTGCAGCTGATGCACAGCCCCAAAAGGAATGTGTATACGTAGCCCAGGCACCAGTTCCTCCAGAGGTGGGGATGCTGTAGCTTTCAGAGCCACTATGGCACCTCTGGAGGTGGACAACCTCGGAAAAGAGGCCCAGAGAGATCTAGCAGGCTGCTTTGGTCCGACACCTCACCAGTCGCCTTGTTGGCAGTGCTGTAGCCAGTTGCACATGGCCACACATGTGTAGAAGGCA
Organism: Noctilio leporinus; assembly: GCA_004026585.1. Taxonomy (NCBI): domain Eukaryota; kingdom Metazoa; phylum Chordata; class Mammalia; order Chiroptera; family Noctilionidae; genus Noctilio; species Noctilio leporinus. Next base: position 18,783 of record PVIW01014294.1, on the reverse strand, counting down.
CTCCGTGAGGCCTCCGGAGGTCCCTGGCCCTGCCCCGACACCACCATGAGGTTGCAATGGGCAGGACCAGGGCACCACTGTCCAAGTTGAACTTCCCAGCCCAGGTAGTAGAAGACAAGTACCTGCCCTGCCCAAATTGGGAGGATGGAGCCCCTGTCCCCCTTCAAGAGCTTGAGCAGGCGGGCCAAGATGGTGCTGAAGGGGCTGCAGAGGCCTTCCAGGGCCCCTCCGCCCCAAGGAGTGTGAGGCCAGCACTTTGCAGGCAGGTGTGACAGGAGCTGGGGAAACACCCTGGGCCATAAGGTGGGGCCATGCTGAGGGGGCTTCCATGTCTCTCTTTCTGGGGCTCCAAGACACCTGACACAATCCCCCACTCAAGGGGTGACCCCAGGCGCGTGGACCACGTGGAATCCCACGGGATGCCCTGTGCAAACCTGGGGGAGTGGAGAGGTGCTGGTCACCATCCTGGGCAGGGGCTTTGGCACCAAGCAAGAAAATGAAGGCACCCATTGAGCCAGGGTTGGGGAGAAGCAGCAGAGGCGGCTGAGTTGGCAGTGGTGGTGGCGGTGGCCGTGGTGGAGGAAGCTGCTAGGCAAAAGCCTACAGCATCCGTCATTCCCAGGCCAAGTCCCAACCGAGTACTCACCTGGCCCGCCCCTGCTTAGCCTGTGAGATCCCAGGAGTTTGGGTGCGCTCAAGGGGTGTGGCTGTAGAAGGGGAAAGTGGCCTCCAGCAGCCTCAGGAGGCCCTGATTGGCTTCAGGTGCCCCCTCCCCTCGGGCGGGCCTCAGGTGCACAGGCGTTGGCTGCCCCACCCCTGTCTTTGACGCTACCCCTGAGCCCTCCAATGGTGCCCTCGGACACCTGCCCAGGTTCCCAAGAGCGGGGCGCGCAAGGGAGGGGAGAGGGCATGCCCTGGGGCTGGGGCCATGGTCCTGGTGACGCGCCCTCCCTCCAGAGCTGAGGAGGGGACGGGGCTTGCCCTGGCCAAAGGGAAGGGATTCCGAAGGCCGCTGCAAGGTCAGGCAGGCGGCTGCTGTCTGAGGGCCCGCGGCAGAGAGCGCCTCAAGGCAAGACTGCAAGGGAGGGGTGTCAGTTGCCGGCCGTGGCCCCACGCCTCCCTCAAGAGGCGGGGCGAGAGCTGGTCGCCAGTCTCCCTGGGCCTCCGGGTTGGGGGCGTTGTGACCGGGCTTCCCTCTCCAATTCCCGGAGCTGCCTTTGGGTTTCCTAAGCAGGGCTGCGGACCTACACCCTGGCCTGTGGGGCTGGGAGACACCGGCCCACTTCCATCGTCCATGGGTGCCCTGTGGCTGCCGGGCTCCCCAGAGTAGCCCGCGGGGTCCCCTCCGCAGTGCCAGCGTCAGCTCCTTCTCCTGGGCAGGGGTTTCGGCTCTGAGCAAGAAGGTGGAGGCACCCTAGCAGGAGGAGGCGGCAGCAGAGGCTACCAAGGCGGTGGAGGCCCAGAAGGCAGAGGCGGGGCCCCAAAATGACAGTTCCACCCAAGCCTACAGCACCGCCTCCTCTCACGCCATCTCTCCTCCACAAACTAACCAGGTCCGACCCTGCTTAGCTGTCTAGGGCATGAGGAGATATCCTGCACGTTCAGGGGGCTACGGCCCAAAAGGAGGAAATAGGCTTCCAGCAGCCCCAAGAGCCCTTGCCTGGCCGCCAGGCCCCACCCTCAGCCACAACCAGGTCCTCAGGAGCAGCTCCTACAGCCTCCGCCTGCGGGCTTTCCTGCTTCACCCGACCTGCTTTGCTAGCTGTCCCTCTCTCTGTCTCTATCTCTTGCTCTTTCAACTGTAACGTCTTTTCTTCTTTCCTTCTTCTTTCCTTCTTGCTTTCATTTTCTTCTTTCTTAGACGAGACTAGAACTCGTTTCTTTAGCCCATACATGTCTTCATTCTCTACACAACATCTCCTCATCTCCCCTCACAAAAAAGGTCTCCACTCTAGGACCACAGGTGGACCAAACCACTTTGGGCATGAGCCATGACACTTGAATGCAAGTGCCATCCTGAAAGTGACAACATGCCACCGGAATGGAGGACTAAACCAGGCACAAGTTGAAGCCTTCTGGGCTAGCACTCTTCTAATACAACCTAGCGGTACCCATCTTCTGTCCATAAGAATTCCTATTCCTTTCTCTCCCTCTCTCTGTTATTTGTTTTTTGTTTGTTTGTTTGTTTGTTTGTTTGTTTTTGCTTTTTTAAAAAAAATCAGCTGGTTTCCTTTAGGCAGGAAATGAAGCAAAGCAGAGCTGCTCCGGGTCCCTCACATTTCCCTTTTTCAAAACAGAGATGTGGTTAGGCAGGGCGTTGTTGGGCTGGATGTCTGCTGATGTCACCACCTCCTTACAAGTACACAAAGCTCGCTGCTGTCATTTTCACAGAGCCTACCCTCCTGGATGGTTTAGGCCATTCCCAACAAAGAGGCATGGGAGAGGGTGTCAATTCAGTCTAGTGTGGAGGGGACTCGGAAGACAACAAGCTGAAATCCCAGGACAGAGATTTCCCACCAGATTTGAATATTGTGCCAAGAAGTTTTCAAACATTCCATACCTGACCATTTAGTCAGGGTAACTGATAGTCATGTTTTCCCTTAGATTGTCAAAAATATTCATTTTTTTAATGCCAAGAGCCAATGCAAAAATAACTGTTCCATGTGAATGGATCAAAATTATAGTTGTTTTGTATTTGTTTCTGTTTTCCATTTTGTTTTTTGTTTTTTTTTTTTGTTTGTTTTTTTGTTTTTTTGTTTTGTCCTTTTACTTTTTGTTCAGATTGGCAAATGATGTGGTTTTAGGCATGCCCCAACATTTCAGTAATGAACAAATGGTGAAAAACATTGAAAATTGCTACCCTAGAATTGAGCCTGGCTTGGAGGCTAATAGAAGAGAAGATAGTTCTGGCCAGATAGATGTCCCCTGCACATGAAATTATTTTTGAAAATTCAAAGCCGGTAGATTCTAAAGGAAGCCCTGCAGGGTTCGCTAAGGTACCCAGTGAATGAATATGAGCCATTTCCTTTGACACTCAGGGAATTTTCAAGTCAATACTTGACTGTGCATGTGAAGCATGTAGAGTGATGACGTTTGGAATTGATGAGCTAGAATGATGTCCAAAGTTTCCTTTGAAGGAGTGAAATGTTGCCAAGTGTAAGAATCGTGAGGATTGCAGCTCACACGCTGTTTAAGATAGGAATGTGGCTTGAACAGTGAAGCAAATGGATCAATGAAAGGAATGGCGAGCCTTGGCTAAGTTGTTCAAGGTCTTTGATTTCCAGTTCCTCTGGGGCATTGGGCTCATAGTAAGGAGATCAGCCAATCGTTTCTACAACAGTCTTTCCAAGTCCACTCTCCAAGCTGAAAACAGTGCTAAACATTTGATACACAAACACCCGGTCTTTGTGCCCAAGGAGCTCCAATTGGATTTGGGAAGATGGCAATTGAGCTGTGGGGACTTGAGGAACAGCTCTTCCTGCGGAGTGTGGGGAAAGGGAATCTGCGCTACGAAACCTGATTGGAGAAATGTCAGAAATAAATGGAAGGACGTGGGCACAGTGAAAGGTGGTGGGAAGAGGAAAGAAAAACAAACATCATAATATAGGGGAACAGGGGAGATTATTGACCTATTTCATTTTGGCTCACCTAGAATCTCCTGTTTGTTTTGTGGTGGGCTTAGGAAACTTGAGAGGATTTCCTTTTCATCCATTTCTAGGTTCTCTTTAAAGTCAGGAGAACAGTTTTGACCCATGACTGTAGGCTTACAATGGGCTGTGGTAATGACCCTGAGAGGGGACTTTGCTGGCCAGCTTTCTACTGGGCCCACTGAACATGTGCCCCTCCGATTGGGAAAGGAGGCTGTGAATGGGGGTCTTTTTGGCACCCTGGGAGCTGAGGGAAGCATCCAGATAGAGCGGGAGCAGACAGGGGCTGGGGGCAGCTTGTGAGTGTTGAAAAATAGCCAAGGCTGAGAGAGACTTCAGAGCAGTGGAAGGGGAGGATGTGGTCTTTCTAATCTAGTGGAAAGAGAGGGAGAGAATCATGTGTTGGTGGCCTTTGGTACACCCCTAACTGGGGTCCTGGCTCACAAGCCAGGCATGTGCCCTGACTGGGCAGCCAACCAGTGACCTTCAAGTCTGCAGGCCTGCACTCACTCCACTGTGCTGCACCAGCAGGGCCGGGAAAGTGTTTTGGAGGACACATGCAGAAAGGACTAGCAAAGCAGCACCGCCCAACTCTCTTGCTAGCCTCTTTCTTCCCCTTCCTTGTATCCTGAGCTAATTCTTGCTAGCTCATTTGCCACTTGTTTAGAAGAAATGCCATCCTGCTTCACACCTCAGGCAGTGGCTCATGTCCCTCTGAGCTTCCAAGAAACAGAAAAGTAGTCAACTTCCAAAGGAGGTCCCCTTGACACCTTTGATCCAGGAAACCTCCTTTCCAGAGGGAAGTCAACTGGTCCAAAGCATGCCCAGCCTGAGCAAATAGCTTGTGAAAACAGGCTCAGCAGGAGAAGGGCTAAGGGACCCAGTTAGGTACTTTGAGTCAGCATCAATGGATTGAAAGGAGTCATCTCCCCCAGGGGAATAGATGTGTCCCTGGGTGCCCAGGAAATGCATAGTTCCCTTGAAGGTGGCCACAAACCTTCAAAGTGCTGAAGCTGGTTCTCAGGATGGGGAATGGTCAATCCTTTGGGTCTTGGGCAAGCCTTCATCCAGTTCAGCCCCTGGTTTGGGGCCACATGGGTGCCATGGGCTGCTACGGAGCTACTGCCATTCCAAGTCATCTGCTTCCCCTGATCCTGGATGGCTGATGGATGCCCTCCCCTGCACAGGGCTGGCTGTTAGCACAGGTCAGCCTGCATGAGTGCCTTCCCTACACTGGGTATATGGATGGTGAATTCATTCCTGTCCCTTAGGGGAATGAACTTAGAGGCTACCAGGTCTTTGTCTGATGCTGATGCTGATGTTGTTGCTGCTGTTGTTGCTGTTGTAAACAGATCTCAGCTGGCCAGCCACTTGCACTGATGTTTCCAGAGAAGCCACAGAGTTTTCACCAGTGACATCGCCAGGGCCAAGCCAGCAGCAAACATGCATGGGTGCAGCTGTGAGGTCGTGCAATTGGGAAGCCATGTTGCTTGGAGCCTTAGCTGCAATTCTGAGGATCCCCACTAGGCATGACCTGTGACAAGTCAATATCCCCAATTCTGACCACTTCATCCAGCCCAGAGGTAGAAAGCAGCTGAGCTAAGGTAGGAGGTGAGCACAATGTGATAGGTTTGGGTGCCACCTTTCTTTCCAGCCTGAGAAGGTGCAGCTGATGCACAGCCCCCAGAGGACTGTGTGTAGCCCAGCTGTTCCCCCAGAGGTGGGGCTGCTGTAGCTTTCACAGCCACTATGGCACCTCTGGATGTGAACTCCTTCAGGAAAGAGGCCCAGAGAGATCCCGCAGGCTGCTTGGGCCCAACACCTCACCAGTTGCCTTGGTGGCAGTGATGTAGCCAGTTGCACATGCCCACACCTGTGTGGGAGGCTCTCTGTGAGGTCTCCCAGGGGTCCCTTTCCCCTCCCCCCATACCACCATGAGGTTCCAATGGGAGGACCAGGGCTCCACTTTCCAAGTTGAAGTTCTCAGCCCAGGTAGCAGAAGACAAGAACCTGCCCTACCCAAATGGTGAGGATAGAGCCCCTGTCCCGCTACAACACCTCAGGGAGACTGGCACAGAGGATGCTGAAAGGGCTGCAGAGGCCTTCCAGGGCCCCTCAGCTCCAAGGAGTGTGCGGCCATCGCTTTGCATGCAGGTGTGACATGAGTTTGGGAAACACCCTGTGTCTTATGTTGGGGCTGTACTGAGGGGGCTTCCATGTCCCTGTTTCTGGGGCTTCAAGACAACTGACACAAGCCCCCACACAAGGGGTGACCCAAGTCTTCATGGACCTCTGTTGGAGCCCACAGGATGCCCTCCACAGAGCCTAGGGGAGTGGAGAGGGGCTGGTCACCCTCCTGGGTAGGTGCTTCCACACTGAGCAAGAGCATGAAGGCACTGGTTGAGATGGTGTTTGGGAGCAGTGGTAGAGACCACTGAGCCTGTGGTGGTGGTGGTGGTTGTGGTTGTGGTGGTGGTTGTAATGGTGGTGGCTGAGGAGGAATCTGGTGGGCAAAAGCCTACAGCACTAGTCATTTCCAGGCCGAGTCCCATCCAAATACTCACCTGGCCAGACCCTGCTTAGCCTCTGAGATCCCAGGAGTTTTGGGTGCATTCAAGGGGTGTGACTGTAGAAGGGGAATGTGGCCTTGGGAGGCCCTCCCTGGCTTCAAGTTCCCCCTCCCCTCTCATGGTCCTTAGGTAATCAGGTGTTAGCTGTACAGCCCCTGTCTGTGACTGTGCCCCTGAGGACTCCATAGGTGTCTACTGCCACCTCCCCAGGTTCCAAAGGTCGGGTGAGAAAGGGCTGGCCAAGAAAGCGTGTGGTGAGTGCACCTCTTGTGTTGGTGGTTTTGGTGGAGATGTGCCCTCCCTCCATAGCTGTAAAGAGGCCGAGGCATGTCCTGGCTCAACAGAAAGGATTTGGACAGTAGTGGCAAGGTCAGGTAGCAGGCTTCTGGCTGAGGGCCTGGTGTAGCCTGTTCCTCAAGGCCAGACTAGAAGGATGTGGCAGTTGCCCGCTGTGCTCAAGCCTCTTCCTCAAGAGACTGGGTGGAGAATAGGTCTGCAATCTTCCTGGGCTTCTGAGATGGGGGTGTTGTGAGGCGGCTTCCTTCTCCCTTTTCTTGGGGCTTCTTCTGGGTTTTCTAAGCATGGTTGTGTGTCTCCACTCTCGCGTGTGGTGCTGGAAGACACCAGCCCACTTCCACCTCAATGGGTGCCCTTTGGCTACCAGATTCCCGCCCCCATAGTAACCCACGGGGTCCCCTCTGTGGTGCCAGAATCAGTGGGGAATGCCTGCTCATTCTCCTGGGCAGGTGGTACCGCTCTGAGCAAGAAGATGAAGATAACCTAGTAGGAGGAAGCAGCAGCAGTGGCTACCAAGGTGGTGTTGGTGGAGAGGGTAGCAGAGAGGCCCCAAAATAAGAATTTCTCAAAAGCCTACAGTACCCGCTCATCTCACACCATCTCCCATTCACAAATTAACCAGGCCCAACCTTTTTTAGCTGTCTATAATATGAGGAGATCCTGTAGGTTTAATGTGCTATGGCCCTAGACGAGGAAAGTGGCTTCCAGAAGCCCAATGAGCCCATTCCTGGCCTCCAGGCCCCACTCTCAACAACAGTCAGTCATTCAGGAGCCTTTTAAAATTGTGTCAACAAGCTCTGAATGTTGGTACAGTGGATAAGGTGCTGGCCATGTGAACCCAGATGTCGCTGGTTTGATTCCCAGACAGGGCAACATAACCAGGTTGCAAGCCAAGTCTCCTGCCAGGTTTTTGCCTGGAGGCAGGTGAAAGGCAACCATACATTGATGTCTCTCTGCCTCTCTGCCTCTCTCCCTTCCCCCCTCTCTAAAAATATTAAATACATTTAAAAAATAATAAAATATAATCATGTCAACATATCAAAATTCTGATGGTAGACATTCATATGTACTCTTTTGAAAATATTTTATTTATTATTTTTAATGATAGGGATAGGGAAAGAGGCAGGGAGTGAAAGACAAATCAATGTATAGTTGCTTTTTTCACTTGACAACAGCTTCAGACCTGGATGGATACCTGGCTTGCAACCTTGTTATGTACTGTGACTGGGGAATTGAAACAGTGACGTTTGGGTTCTCAGGCAGGCCTTTTATCCACTGTGCCACCAGCCAGAGCCAAGTTGCACTTTCCTTACTTCTGGGATCAGCCCCTCTTGACATCAGATGTTGTCTTGATCTGGGCCTAGTCAGACTTTTGGAGATCCACTGTCTTTGTCTGTCTCCTTCAATCAGTCTGTGATCAGCAGTCAGGCAGAGGTATACCTGGACAGTGAGTATTAATTCCTGTGGGGTGGCTATGACATTCTTTCAGGCTACCACAAATTGGAGCGGAATGTTCTACCTGCTGTATGTAGATGGGTTGGCACTGGGATGTTGTGGGCTGCTCCTTCATTTCTCTCCTTAAAGCCATATCCAAAACTTTATTTAAGTGTCTCTAGACCAATCTATTCTCCCTTTGCTGGAGCCCAGTGTAAGTCAGTAACTATTTATTTATTTATTTATTTATTTATTTATTTATTTATTTTGCATGGTCCCTGTGAGATCTCTTTGTCTATTTCAAGCCAGCATAGTCTGGCAGATTTTTGCTATTCACAACTGGATGCTGTTTTATTCTCAGCTTTATTGCTGAAAGTTGGGAAGCCCAGATGGGAGTTTAGAACCCACCCTCCTCATTTGGAACCCCTGACTGCAGAGATGTTTCTCTGTCCCTTCAACTATCATCAGCAGGAGCCCAGCCAGCCCTCTCACATCCCCATACTTCTTCCCAGTTACGTTGTGAAGAAGAGGCCTCTTCTGTTTGGTCCGTAGTTACAAGGCTTCTCTCCAAGTGCTGTTCTGTTGGTTATTCTGGCTGGTTTCATCCCAATTCAATTGTAACTTCAGATTGGTCTTGGAGTACCTTCACTTATTCCTCCGCCATCTTGGTTCTCTCTTTCCTGAGTTTCTCATGTGCTGGTGGCTGCATCAGTCCTGGTCTCAGGAATAGACTGTGTGTGAGGAAATCAAGAGGTCCACAGCCCTTTAATCCCCTCAGCCCAGAACAGCTGCCTTGTCTCTCAGGGTCTGTGACACACTTAGGATATAGGACATCACACTGTGCCTCTTGCATAGCAGTAATACCTGGCCTTGTGCTCTGGCTGTGGGTCATTGATCTGCAGACAGGCAATGCTGACAGGGTGTCCATAAAAGGCAAACTATTTTTACAAGCTCTGGGCATTGGGTGGATTCCCTATGTCTGTGTTGATCCTGCCAAGATGCTGCATGTGCTATCCTGAAGCCTGTCACATCCTGTTGATACCATGGCTGGTGAAGGTATATTCAGAAGTCTTGCAGGAGACTTTCACTGAGGTCCCAGGCTTTCTCAGCTCAGTCCCAGACTGTAGCAGCTGCCCATGTATGTGGATGCCTGTGGAGAGGAGACAAGAATGGGTGTAATAGGCCCTTGACTCTCCCTGGTCTCCTCCTGAACCCAAGGACTGGGGAGCCCCTTTACCATAGCTACTGCCACCAGAAAAAGGGCTCTCCAGCTCCAGACCACGGTGAGGGGCTGTACCATCAGGTACTCTCTAGGGGAAGGTGTGGCTGTGGCTGATGCTCTTAGGGCATAAGCAGACCAACATTTAACCTAGTCCACCTCTTCTCATTTACATATTCATCAACCATGGTACTTTATAGTTGGATATTGGCCCCATCTGAGGGCAGAGAGAGAGAACATAGGTACCATGCTCAGAGGGAGTTTGAGGTTCCAAGTCCTAATCAGGGTTGTAGCATATGTGTCCCCTGCAAGGTCCCTGACATTTTTGCAGATATGGCACCTGTGAAATAGTCCTCTACTGATGCAGCCACCAACACATGAGAAACTCAGGGAAGAGAGAACCAAGATGGCGGAGGAGTAAGTGAAGGTACACCAAGACCAATCTGAAGTTACAATTGAATTGGGATGAAACCATCCAGAATGCTCCTCATTGAAAACATAGGATTGAGCAACACATAGAGCACTTGGACCAATTCTTTGCTTCAGTACTTAAAGGTCTTATTCCTAGGGTCAGTGTGTCTCCAAAATGCAGAACTGAAGTAATACAACAACAATAAAATTAAAAGAAAAAGAAAAAAAAAAAAAAAGAAAACACGATCAATGTCTCTAGCTCCTCAACGGCCAGGTATAAAGTAGCCCTAGCAATACCCCCATTGGCTATTCTGCTCTCATCTTATTGTGTTTGTAAGTCTGTGATAGAATATGATGTTTACAGGCACCTCGTGTCCAAACTTTATTTTACCTGTTTTTTATGAAAGTAAGAATACCCAGGACCTCAGAAGAAAACCCTATCTAGCTCTCTCTGCACCTGTTCCTGGTGCAGCAGCCCTGAGATTATGGGTCCCATGCATCCCCAGCTGCCCAGCATGTACCCCACAGGGGAGGATTTTGTCTTCCATCAGAGAGCATAGACCTCCTAGTGCAGAGTGAAAGGCATCACTCTGAGTTCAGGATGCATCTTCTGCAAAACTGTAAGTTTAAACATCTCAGGATACAGAGAATTGGCCTTATTAAACCTGCATTTCTTCAGGGAGTGCCTTCCCTGGAGCAATCTGATGCACTGAATCACCTGCCACTCTTGAGTCCAAAAGCTCTTGGTGGGTTTGGGGGACTCTGCTGTCCTCAGGTTCCTCTGTTTGCATGTTCCATCAATGTATGTAGCCCTAATTCTGTTGCTCAATAAATGAAACACACACACACACACACACACACACACACACACACACACACAAATGGTTTTCATAGTAATGACACCAAGTCCTCCTTCTCCCCTGTTACCAGCACATGGGCAGCATTCCCACTCTCACCTGGACCTAGTGAGTGACTTTTGTGCAACCATCATCACCATCTATATTCAGGAACTCTCACTTTCCCAAAATGACTCTATGCCCACTAAGTAATCACACCCCATTCTCTTCCTCCTGCCCCAGCTACCCCTTTCAGCTCTGTCTCCATGCCTATGACCCCCCATCTCACAGATGTGGAAACACACAACCTCAGATTCTGAGAGTGACATGCTTCCCTGGGCATTGTGTATCCAAGGCTTAGCTGTGTTCTAGCATCTTTCTCTTATCTCTTCTTTGTAAAGGGGATAATATATTGTGTTGAGGATGGAGTACATTTTGCTATTGAAGTTTCCTATTCCATTTTTCTTGTTTTCATAAGACTTCAGTTGCTTGTAAACAGATCTTTTATTTTATTTTTTTCTATTTTTCTGATTGGTAAGAAGGGGACTCAAATCAGTGTACAAAAAAAAAAAAAAAAACTAAGATGAAAGTAGTTAACATGTGATCACATGAACTTGACAGGAAGCACCTGTGACAGAGGCTGTGCTGAGTTAGGACAAATAGTAATAATTTCCATAGCAGGCTGATGGTCCTTTGTCATAGTCTCCTCTCCATTGTGGAAGCAACAGGAAAAGGATAAATGGAGGGTTAGAGACACAGCCTCTGTGATCGAGGAAGGGCTGATGGGGCTCTGGGTGTGACAGTTACCTGTCCACCTATGGGTCACACCTGCTTCATCCGGGTAGACCTGGAATAGGGGAACACATTATTTCCCTAATATGGGGCTCACAGGAAATAAGATACCATGATGGAAGAGAGATTCAGGGTAATTAAGGAATGGGAGTAATGTGAAGGTCACAGAGGAGTCTCAAGGAGTGTGATCTGCCTCATCTAGGTCGTTGACTTAAAATGGCTCATAGAAATACAAAGGTAATATGTGGGTGCCCATTCTCTATAGGTGGACCCCTACATTAACTGCCTCATGACCCACATATTTTACCCTCTCAAAAGAGTCAGACAGTCTTTCCCCACATGATCCTCAATGGCATCTTCAACATCCACCACTGGGAGATTTATCTGTTGAATGAGGAATCAGAGGAAAGAGCTGATGAAGTTCAGGGAAACCTTAGTGTGTGTGTGTTAACAACAAAGGCTGCAGTAAAACTACAGAGTCATCCCTGGATTCACACCTTACAGTTCATGGGGCAAATGAAACTTCAAACTTTGAGAACGCATGCAGTGCAAGACGTCTAATCTATCCCAAATTTCCCAGAAGCTGCAAAATTGGATATAGGCAGCTGATCCACGACCTTTGATAATATGAGGAAAATTTCTAACAGTGAAAACTGAGACTGAAAATGTTCCATCAAGAACCCTGTCTAATTCCTGGTCTGTTCTTAATTGATTGCTCATAATTGTGGATTGCTGTGAACCCAGTTTGCATGAATATCACCATTTCCTTTTCTATTGCACTTTTGTGGGACACTCAGCAGTCCCAGGATTTGATGATGGACATCTGGGAACTATATAGCTTCACCCTCCTGCATGCATGTCTGCCCTCATCTGGACAAGCTGACAAGAAAGCCTTGGTGATCACCCCTTTGCCTTCGTGGGAATATCAGTCTACAAAATCCTCTGCCCAACACAAGAACCACCCATTACTCTCACCTTCTGACTACAACACAGCCTGACCCAGGGTCTTGGTACAGCTCTTGGAAGCCACTTCACCAGGGTTGGAAAGGCCTTTGCAGCCCTCCTGAGACCTTGATGATGTCTGAACTGAGCTCAGTCTGATCTCTTGGTGTGTGGGCATCATCAGACTCAACATCTGAAAATGATTTGGGTGGGATCCCCTCTGGTTTTCACAGGAGCTGCAGCATCAGTGCTGTGCACAGGACACTGTGACCATGACCACCGTCACTGGTTCTTTCTTCTCTATCAGGACTGACCACGACTCTGCTAGCTGATGGCATGTGACCCTCAGAACTGCCACTTGAGGCTGGGGTGTCTTTCCTGTCAGTGTCCTAATCCTGACTCAGGAGAAGATGCTGGGGCAAGAGTCAGATGAAGAGCAAACCTCAGACTAACACAGAAACCAGGGGCTGAGCCTCCACCTGCACCTGCTCGGATCGCTGGCTCCAGAGCTCCCCCTGGTGTTCTGAACGCCCCCTGCAGCCCAGCCCTCCTGTTTTCTCCAGGGAGGTTTTAGTCTGGCCTCAGGCTGACTTCCCCTCACTGTGTCTCTGGCGCAGTAATACACAGCCGTGTCCTGGGTAGTCATGGAGCTCAGCTGCAGGGAGAACGCATTCTTGGATGTGTCTCTGGAGATGGAGGTGCGGCTTTTGAGGGATGGGCTGTAGTAAGTGCTTCCACCGGAATGTATGTACCCGATCCACTCCAGTCCCTTCCCTGGGGGCTGGCCGATCCAGCTCCAGCCATAACCACTACTGGTGATGGAGAATCCAGAGACAGCGCAGGTGAGGGAGAGGGTCTGCGAGGGCTTCACCAGTCCTGGGCCTGACTCCTGCAGCTGCACCTGCGACAGGACACCTGGAGAGAAATGGCATCAGTCCGTCAGTCACAATCAGTCACCTTCATCACAAAGAACCAGTGTCAAACACAAGAGACGCTCACCCTGGGGCACTGTCACCAAACACAGGAGGACACTCAGCAGTCTCATCTTCTTCTAGAGCACAGCTGTGACTTCTCCAGAGAACTCAGCCCTGTGTGATGAGCGAGCTGGGAGCCCCCACAGCCCAGGGGAGGATTTACCCTGGATGTGGTAGAGAAATTTGCATTCGGGGCACCATTTCCCATATAAGGTGAGAGCAACTGAGGATAAGATGTCTGGTCATTCTGGGTCCCTTTGGGGACAGTTCCTTCTTTGAACTCACTGTATAGGTCAGAAGTAGCAGATCACTTGCTTTATAGAAAAATTGCACACAAAACTATGGTGGATAGAAGACTCTTTGAAACTTTTAAGTTCTCCTACATTTTTCACACAGATTTAAACTGGTTTCTTAGCATTTTCTGTTACTGAAGCCCAAATCTATCTATACTGTATTTACAGTTTTCAAAAATTTATATCATAATTTAATATGCAATAATGTTTTAGTATAAGAAAAAATAAAGCCCAACCACATTTAATATAATATTTTCTGTATTTTGTGACATCGATTTTATCTCAAAATCTCAGACAGGTATGACATCTTGATTCTTGATTTCGGCAATTTTGTAATTGTGTTCACTACTCCCTCAGTGATCTCTTGTTACACAAATCCAGGGCACATTGCTGTAACATCAAACTAGTTACATCAGAAGCAATCATGCTTTTTATATGGAAATATGAAAAATTAAAAGAGTACATATGGTCCTGGATGGTGGCACAGTGGATAAGGCACCAACCTGAGAACCCAAAGGTGACTGGTTTGATTCCCAGACAGGGCACATAATCAGGTTGCAAGCCAGGTCTCCACCCAGGTCCATAGCTGGAGGGAGGTGAAAGGCAACCATACATTGATGTCTCTCTCCCTCTTTGCCTATCTCCTTTCCCTTCTCTCTGAAAATAATAAATAAGACCTTTAAAAAAAGAGCATATATGAATGTCTACCATCAGAATTTTGATATGTTGACATGACTTTTAACAGGGTATTTACTGACCTGTTTTCTCAGGCTAGTGTTGTCAGTGATATTGGGGTTCAGAGGGAAGACAATGAGAATTCCTAGCACTGATTTGCTCACAGGAAAGGGAATTTGAACAGTGACAGGAAGCCTTCATTCCCACCTTCCCTGTGTCCTGTTTCTGTAGATAGTCCCTGTGGCCAGACACTGCTGGGATCTCCACAAAACACAATTTGTTCTTATTGTATAGTAAACACTATCTTCCAGCATGCATAGTGCTTAGAATTATATTCTCTGACTAGATTTCTCTTTCAATTCCATGAATAAAAATTTGTATGGTTTGTGTGATAAGTAATTTTAATTTAATAAATAACTATGCATCTCTATCTTTAATGGATCCTTTATTGATTTTAATAAAGGTCAAAGAGAATTACCAGCCTCCATTGTCCATAATCATTAGTTACAGCAGCCATTGGGACTAGACAGGTTCTGGTTTCAGGAGCTGAGTGCTGGTGGGAAATTACCCACAAATCTGGGAGGGACTTTGGGGAGATGTAAGAGTAGGATGTTAACTTTTTTTTTAGTCACATGAGAAAAATATGTCTGATTTTCATGAGCAGATTATTACTAAATGTATGGGTGATAGACATTTTCACTGAGGAACCACAAGGAAGTACAAGGCATGAGACAGGTTATGTTTATAATTTTCTTTTCACTTCCTTAATGGAATTTTTGGTGGGAAAAATTGATTCAATTTAAGCCAAGCCTAATTAAAAATATATTATTTATTGTTTTTAGAGAGAGGGGAAGGGAGAGAGGCAGAGATGGAGTGAGACATCAATGTATGGTTGTCTTTCACCTGCTTCCAGCTACAAACCTGGGTGGAGGCCTGGCTTGCAACCTGGTTATGTGCCTTGGCTGGGGAATTGAACCAGTGACCTTTGGATTCACAGTCTGGCACCTTATCCACTGTGCCACCAGCCAGGGCCTAAGCCAAGTCTAATTTATAACTAAGTTCTTTAATAGGTCCTGTTTTGGGTATATAAAACTACCCAGAAATTTGTAAGCTTTCATTGCCTTTGTTATTTGATTACAGCAGCCATACACTTTGGTACCAGGGGTGGATACACAAATCTGGAAGTGACTTTGAAATCGGGTAAGGGGAGGTTACTGGACTTAGTTTGAGCCATATGAGACAAATATTCCTGATTTAAATGACCAAAGTGTTACTCAAAGTTGGTTTTAAATATTCTTCCAGGAAGCACAGGACATGATAGAGACAGATTATATAATCTTCTAAAATACCTAAATATTTATGGGCAGGAGTTACTTAAAAATAAAATGTTTAAAGTTTCCATGGGTAGAAATCAAAGAAAATAGTAATGTGTCATTGCAAACAGATGGGAAGGGGATTCTTTGTTACCCACCTTCATATTTCCACAGTATCTGTTTTATATTTGGTACAATTTCACAAGTCCTGGGGATTAGGTGTTAGAGAAGCTCTTGTGATGGTGTGTCTGTATGAGGAGCCATAATTTCATTGCATCAGGACCCTTGACTCAGTCCATCATCATCATCATCACCATCATTATCAACATTGTTATAATTACCATCATGTAAAGCATAACTATCATCATCATTATCTCTGTCACCAACCTCTTCACCATATCCCTGTCACCAACCTCATCACCATATCCATTATCACCATCATGATCATCATTACATTTTTTATAAGAATTCTTACTGTTTTCTGTATACATAATGGTTGTCCACACACTATGACACTTTAATGAAAGAAGTCAGGTACTGTCTCGTTAGATGACACAGCAAGATTAAAATCACAAAGCTCAACCTGTAAGTTGACCTGAGACTTTCCAAGAAGCTGAAGACCTTGGAGAGGGTACAGTTTTTCTTCTTGATGTTGGAACAAGACCCCTATCTAATTACAACATCATTACCAACAAAACAACCACCAAACCCATCATTATCATCATTTGATTACTTATAATTATTCCTCTCCTTTTCTATGGAAGCAGTGATTGTCTATCTCTATTTTTGTAGATTTTAAATAGATGTTAGGTGGAATAAGTAGCCAGACTCTGTTTAGTTTTATGTTTGACATCTGACAAATAAAGTCTCCTTTCATCCTCTTCTCCATCTGCCCCACATGGGGAATTCTGGTTAGAAAGGCTGGGTCTCCTCTCTACATGTCACTGGAAGAGTGAAACCACACAAGACACTGAGCAGAATCACAGCATTCATCTCCAAAAAATAAGAGTTCTGAACCTGTTTCCTTTCCCGGCTTTATCAAAGCATGCCTTATTTAGTGAAAGGCCTTTCCTATTCCTCCCAGAATCAGTGCTGAATGTCCACTTGGTGTGAGTGTTTTTCATTGGCCTGGACATCCACACCAAGTTTTATGGTTATGTAAGTCATGGATAGAAGATAATCAAGTTTATGAAATAAATTGAAATTTGTTAAAAAGATGGCTTCACCTTTGCAAGCATAAGAAGAAAAGTTGGAACAAGCCCTGGCTGGTAGCACAGTGGATAAGGCGCCGGCTTGCGAACCCAACAGTCGCAGGTTCGATTCCCCAGCCAGGGCACATAACCAGGTTGCAAACCAGGTCTCCAGTCAGGTCTGTGGCTGGAGGCAGGTGAAACACAACCATACATTGATGTCTCTCTCCCTCTCTGCCTCTCTCCCTTCCCCTCTTTCTAAAAATAATGAAATAAAATCTAAAAAAAAAAAAAAAAAACCTAACCACAAAGCTGCAAGAACTAGAGGAGCAAAAACAAACAAAGCCCACAGCAAGAAGAAGGAAAGAAATCATCAAGATCAGAGCAGAACTAAATAACTCAGAGATTCAAACTACAATTTGAAGAATCGACAGGACCAGGAGCTGGTTCTTTGAAAAAAATAAACAAAATTGACAAGCCCTTATCCAGACTCATCAAGAAAAAGAGAGAGAGGACCCAAATAAACAGAATCAGAACTGAAAGAGGGGAAATCACAACTAATACCTCAGAAATACAAAAGATTGTAAGAAATTACTACAAACAACTCTATGACAAAAAATAGGACAAACTGGATGAAATGGACACATGTCTGGAAAGGTATAATCTACCAAAACTGAACCCACAAGAAGCAGACAGCCTAAATAGGCCAATAACAACTAGTGAAATTAAAGAAGTAATCCAAAAGCTCCCAAAGCACAAAAGCCCTGGGCCAGATGGCTACACAGGTGAATTTTACCAAACATTTAAAGAAGAACTAACTCCTATCCTCCTCAAACTATACCAAAAAAAATCAGGAAGAGGGAAGACTCCCAAACTCTTTCTATGAGGCCAATATTATTCTAATCCCAAAACCAGGGCAAGATACAACTAAGAAAGAAAGTTACATGCCAATATATCTGATGAACATAGATCCTAAAATTCTCAACAAAATATTGGCAAATAGGATTCAGCAGTATATTACAAAGATCATACACCATGATCAAGTGGGCTTCATCTCAGGGATGCAAGGATGGTACAATATTCGTAAATCAATCAATGAAATACACCACATCAACAAATTGAAAGAGAAAAACCACATGATCATATCAATAGATGCTGAAAAAGCAATTGATAAAGTTCATCAACCATTTATGATAAAAACCCTCAGCAAAATGAGAATAGAGGGAGCATACCTCACCATCATAAAGGCCATCTATGAGAAACCTGAAGCCAACATCATACTTAATGGACAAAAACTGAAAGCTTTCCCCCTAAGATCAGGAATGAGACAAGGCTGCCCACTTTCTCCACTTCTATTCAACATTGTCTTGGAAATTCTAGCTATAGCCATCAGAGAAGAAAAAGGAATCCAAGGGATCCAAATTGGAAAGGAGGAAGTCAAACTGTCATTATTTGCAGATGATATGATAGTGTACATACAAAACCCGATTGGCTCCACCAAAAACTTACTCGACCTAATAAGCAAATTTAGCAAAATAGCTGGGTATAAAGTCAATATCCACAAATCAAAAGCATTTTTGTATACCAATAATGAAACGACAGAAATAGATGTGAAAAAACAAATCCCATTTACCCATAGCAACAAGAAAAATATAGTACCTAGGAATCAACTTTACTTAAGGAGGTCAAAGACCTGTACTCAGAAAACTACAGAACAATGAAGAAAGAAATCAAGGAAGACACAAATAAATGAAGCATATACCATGTTTGTGGATGGGAAGAATTAACATCATTAAAATGTCCATACTATCCAAAGCAATATACATATTCAATGCAATCCCAATTAAAATACCAATGACAGACTTCACAGAAATAGAAAAAATACTTCAAAAATTTATATGGAGCCAAAAACGCCCACGAATAGCCACCTCAATTTTGAGAAAGAAGAACAAGGTAGGAGGAATCACAATACCGGACTTCAAACAATATTGCAAGGCTACTGTCATCAAAACAGCATGGTACTGGCATAAGAATAGACATATAGATCAATGGAACAGAATAGAGAGCCCAGAAATTAACCCAGGACTCTATGGTCAATTCATATTTGACAAAGGGGGAAGGAACATCCAATGGAGTAAAAACAGTCTCTTCAACAAATGGTGTTGGGAGAACTGGACAGCAACATGCAAA
>PVIW01014293.1:0-24032 GCA_004026585.1 Noctilio leporinus | reverse complement strand
ATGTATTCTTTCAGTCTTTTTTTGTCTGGGAAGCTCCTTATTTCTCCTTCTATCTTGAATGAGAGCCTTGCTGGGTAGAGTATTCTTGGTTGCAGGCCTTTGTTGACCATGACTTGAAATACTTTTTGCCATTCCCTTCTGGCTTGAATTGTTTCTGTTGAATAATCATTTGATAGCCTTATTGGAGCCCCTTTGTATGGTATTTGTCTTTTCTCTCTTGATGCTTTTAAGATTTTCTCTTTGTCTTTGAAAGTCGCCATATTAATAATAATGTGCCTTGGTGTTGGTCTGTTTGGGTTGATCCTCATTGGGACCCTCTGTGCTTCCTGAACTGGATTCATGTTTTCACTCCTCATGTTAGGGAAATTTTCTATCGTGACTTTTTTGAACAGGTTTTCCATTCCTTGTTTCTCTTCTCCTTCTGCTATCCCTATGATACGGATGTTGTTACGTTTCATGTTGTCTTGCAGCTCTCTTAACCCCTCTTCAGTCTCATTCAGCCTTTTTTTATTCTCTTGTACTGTCTTGGAGTATTTGTCTGCATTATCCTCCAACTCGCTGATCCGGTCCTCTGCTTCCTCTAGCCTACTGTTGATTCCTTCTACTGTATTCTTCAGTTCAGAAATTGTATTCATTTCCTCCTAGCACTTATTGATAGTTTCCATGTCCTTTTTCATGCTGTTGTAGTTCTCAGTAAGTTCCTTGTAACTTCCCTGGGGTTCTTTGTAATTTCCCTGGAGTTCTTTGTAATTTCCCTGGAGTTCTTTGTAATCCTCCTGGAGTTGTTTACAGTTTTCTTTGATGTGGCTGAGCTCCCTGAGCTCCCTGAGCTTCTCTATCATCATTCTTTTGAATTCCTTATCTGATATTCTAGGTGCCTCTGTTTCATTTTGTGTTCTTTCTGGGGATTATTCCTTTCTTTTTGGTGATGGACTGATTCTTTTTTCCCCCATTTTGGGTGTCTGTTCTTGCTTGCTTTTTATTTATTTATTTATTTTTGTTCTCTCTTTGGGTTAACCTGCTTTGCTTCCTTGCCTTAGTTGAGCACCCTTCTGTGAAAGGAGATTTGTGGAGTTCAATGTTGCCATCTCCCAGATTTTCTCCACTTGGTGTTCTTGGTGTGTCCTTTATTTGGGCTGTCTGGTTGTATTCTGGGCCTGTGGGCTTTTAGCAGAAATAAAAACAAAAACAAACAAACAAACAAAAAACCTAAAACAAAAAAACAAACCAAACCAAACAAAACAAAACAAAAAATGCAAAAGGAAAAAAGAAATAAAAACGATAATAATAATAAGAAGAAATGGTTTAGATGGCTGTTCATCTTTAATAATCCCTGAGTGGTCCAGATGGAGTCTGGACCTGAGGGCTTTTAGCAGAGGAAAAAAAAAAAAAAAGACAAAAAAAGAGGGAAAAAGTCACAAGAGAAAGAGAAATCAATATTAATAACAAAAGGGTTTAGGTGTTTGTTCACCCTTTATGGTCTCTGTTTGGTCCAGGTGGAGCCAAGACCACTGGGTTTTATCAGGGAGAAAAGAAAGGAGAAAGAAAGAGAAAAAGAAAGAAAGAAAGAAAGAAAAAAGAAAAGGCGGGGGGCGGGGGATAGAAAGTCACAAGACAAAGAGAAATCAATATTAATAAAGAAAGGTTTTAGGTGTCTGTTCCCCCTTTGTGATTTCTGATTGGTCCAGGTGGAGCCAGAACTTGTGGGCTTTACTAGGAAGAAAAGGAAAAGAAAAAATTAAAAAAAAAAAAAAGAAGAAGGAAGAAAAGAATAAAGAAAGGGTTTAGGTGGCTGGGGAAGGGAGGAATACTTAGATTGAGGACTGGGAATGTGTTGTAGCCACAGAGTAAGTAGACTTTAATTCAAGAGTAGGGGGAGGGTCTTGGGCATTTAGGTGGATTGAGGTATGGGGGGGATTAAGAATATGTGAGAAGTAACTTTTGCAAAGGATATGTTGGGGATTAATAGTTCATATTGGTCTCGGTATAACTCAGGTGCTTGAGATTAGCAGCAATCCCTTTCCTGAGGCTGCCGCTTTTCCTTGGTCAGGACTTTACAGTCTATAGTCTATATTCTAGCCAGTCTTGGGGCATGGCAGTGCCTCTGATTGTCACAGTCAGGGCTGATTCTGAGTGTCTGCCCCCAGGTAGGCTGGGCTTTCCACATCCTGGCTGGGTTTTAGGGCTGCTGGTATTCTGGAGCCCGCCGTGTGCCCCCTCCCACTCTTGGCAGAGGTTCCTGCCCCGGATGAGCACCCAGCACCCCTGCAGGGCAGCCCGCAACTTTGCTGGTCCCTGTGATGACTGGCCCCGCCCCCGCTGTTCCAGGAGGAGGCTGCCCCTGTCCATCAACACTGCCCGGGGGTGGTCCGCCTACACTGCCCCACCCTTCTGGGGCAGGCACCACTCCTCCAAGCCAACCAGCTCTCCGAGGAATCCTTTATGTGTCCTCTGTGATGAACCCCTCCCAGGCATGGGCGGTGCGGGCTTTGTCTCAGGCAATGGCGGGTCAGTGCCCCCCCCCCCCCCCCCCCGCTACTAGTTCCCAGCTCGCTGGCTCACTCTGTTTGGAGTTTCCGCGGAGCCGGGGGCCTGCATGGTTGTGCAGGGCTGGGCCTCCCCCGTCGCAGGGGCTTCTAGCTGCTGTTTCCCAGTGGCCCAGCAGCACCTTTTTCGGCCCTCTCACCGCCCCAGCCGGTGCACTTCCCCGCTCCCTGGCTCCAGCTTCCCACAGGACTCTTCTCTTCCGCCTCTAGCCCTGCTAGAAGCCTCCTCTCCCTGTTGCTGGAGTGAGTCTCTCACACAGTCCCTCCCCTGCAAGAGTTCAATTCCGCGTTCCCTATGGCATTTGCCGTCACTGCCCACACCTCACTGTTGAGACTTCCAGTCGCCAGGGAGCCCGGAGCTGGCCTCAGTCAAACGCGCCCCTCTGTGCAGAACCGCCACTGCCCAGAGCTGACCTCGGCCCACAGGCCGGTTGGTCGGGAATGCCTCACCTACTGTCCTGCTGGCCTCCTCTGCCTCTGGGCTGTGCTCCCCTGTGTCCAGATGCTGCCCATTCCAATTCCTAGGGTCCTGAAGATGTCTCACACCCCCTATCTTGTCCTCTAGCTGCTTTGGTACTCAAGAACACCATCAGTACTGCTCTCTACCCTGTCGCCATCTTCTAATGCCAAACTAGAATTCTTGATTCCTTCTCAACAAACTGTCCTTCCCACCACCCCACCCCCAATATCTTACCACCATCTCAGTGTTTAGTCCAAAACTCTAGAAGTTCTCCCTGATCATTCTGATTGTCTCACATTCCACATCCAATCCATCCATAGAAAGTTCTTTGGCACCCCCTTTGAAATATATCTACTGACTCCTCACTTCTCTCCATTTATACACTATCATCTTCTTCCAAATTAAATCACCTTCATCTGGACTATATAAGGGGAATCTCTGTGGCCTGCCTGCTTCCACTCCTAGCTTTCCTCATAACAGACTCTTAACCCTACACAACTTTCTTGACTTTTAAAATCATAAATCAGATCACATGATACCCCTGCTCAAAATCTTTCAATGACTGTCCCTTCATGTTAAAAATGAAATACAGACTCTTCCACATGGTCTGTCTACAAGGTGCTCCATAACCTGACCCTGATTTCTTTTGACCTCCTACTCCATCACTTATTGTTTACCACCCATAGTGCTGCCTTGCACACTCACTGCCTCCCACCCATAGTGCTGCCTTGCACACTCAGGACCATACCAAGCTCACTTCTGTGTCTGAGACTGTATATGCTCTACTCCCTGTGCATGTGCTTCTTTGCTTCTCCATTGGTTCTCTCATTTATACCTTTTAGACCTTAGGTGAAATACCTCCTGTGAGACATCATCAATGTAAAGCACATCCCCTTTCATGTCTATTATCTTAACCAGATTTATCTTTTCTTTTAAAAACATATTAGTTCTGTATTTCTTTGCATTCTGTGTCCATCTATCATGAGAACTTAAGATCCAGACTTCACCTGTTTATTTATTTATTGTTTCATTACTCTATGCCCAGTGCTTAGAATACTGCAATAATTTGATCCATGAATTTCTAAATAAATGCCCATAACATATGTAGAATTCTTTTAAGGGCTTCACAAAACTCAATTAATATGTGAAAATCATAAATGATCACAAGAACTATAAACATTCACTGCTGAACCTAACACAAGGGTATTACCACCACAGGTTTCACTTATTTGTCCATCATCCCTACACCTGTTTTTACACTTTCCCATATTTGACAAGTCACTTCTCCACTAAGTGAGAAGAATTATCACCTCAGGTCGGCTGAGGTTACAACTCAGAAACTTTAGTCATGAACTCACAGACTGAAACAAAGGAGTTGAAGTATGTTCTCCAAGGTGGGCAATGTCACCCCCATTTCAATAGTCTTTTTTTTTTTTCAATTACAGTTTACACTCAGTTTCAGGTGTACAGCATAGCATTATAATCATTATACTTTACAAAGTGGCCCCTGATATTTCTTGTACCCACCGAGCACCATACATAGTTATTACAACATTTCAATTGTTTTGACCAATTCTCATGGTTAAACCAGATCTGATCTGTCCATAATAGATAGCAAACCTCTTTCACATAGAATTTAATATAAAAATCACAACATAAGATTGTTTTTCTTTTTCTTCTTTTCTTTTAATTGAATTTATTGGGGTGACACTGATTAACAAAATTACATAGATTTCTAGTGTACAATGCTATAACGCATCATTTGTACATTGTATGATGTGCTCACCACTCCAAGTCAAGATTCTGTCCATCACTATTTATTCCCCCATGCCCTCTCCACCTCCAGCTCCCCCCACTTCCTAGCAGTCACCACACTGTTGTTCATGTCTATGAGTTTTTTTTTTCTCTTTTTCTTATTTTTTAGCTCAAACCCTCCACCCCACCATCAGCTCCCCCAACACCGCAACTGCTGTCAGCCTCCTCTCTATCTAGGAACTTGTCTCTATTTTACTTGTTAGCTCATTTTGTTCATTAGATTCTGTATATGAGTGAAATCATATGGTTCTTGTCTTTCTCTGACTGGCTTATTTCACTTAGCATAATGCTTTCCAGGTCCATCCATGCTGTGACAAAGGATAAGATTCCTTTTTAATGGCTGAATGGTACATTGTGTAAATGTACTGAGATTTTTTATCCACTGATCTATTGAGGGACACTCGAGCTTCTTCCAAATCTTGACTATTGTAAATAACACTGCAGTGTACATAGGGGTGCATATAGTCTTTCAAATTATTGCTTTAGGTTTCTTCAGATAAATTCCTAGAAGTGGAACAACTGGGTGATTGGATCATAATGCAGTCCATATTTTCTTTTTCTTTTTTTTTTAAAGATTTTATTTATTGTTTTTAGAGAGATGGGTAGGGAGAGAGGGAAAGAGAGAGAGAGACATCAATATAAGGTTGCCTTTCACCTACCTCCAGCTACAAATCTGGCTGGAGACCTGGCTTGCAACCTGGTTATGTGGCCTGGCTGGGGAATCGAACCAATGACCTTTGGGTTCACAGCCTGGTGCCTTATCCACTGTGCCACCAGTCAGGGCCATATTTTCTTCTTTTTTAAGTACATTTTATTGATTATACTGTTACAGTATAATTTCCAATTTCTTTTTCCTTTGCTCCCCTCCACCCAGGACCCCACCTCTTCCCTACCACAGTCCCACCCCCCTTAGTTCATGTCCATGGGTCCTGCATATAAGTTCCCTGATTTTTCCCTTTCCCATGTTATTCCTAACTTCCCCCTGTCTAACTTGTACCCACCAATTATGTTTCCTATTCCCTGCACCATTTCCCCATTTATTCCCCTTCCTTTCCCCAATTGATAATCCTCCCAATGATCTTCATACCTATGATTCTGATTTTATTCTGGTTGTTTAACTTGTTTTTTTTTGTTTGTTTGTTTGTTTGTTTTTAGATTCTGTTGTTGACAGTTGCGAATTTGTTGTCATTTTAATGCTTATAGTTTTTTATCTTTTTCTTAAATAAGTCCCTTTAACATTTCATATAATAATGGCTTAATGATGATGAGCTCATTTAGTTTTACCTTGTCTGGGAAGCACTTTATCTGCCCTTCCATTCTAAATGATAGCTTTGCTGGATAAAGTAATCTTGGTTGTAGGTCTTTGCTTTTCATCACTTTAATGCTTTTTGTCAGTTCCTTCTTGCCTGCAAAGTTTCTTTTGAGAAATCAGCTGATAGTCTTATAGGAACCCCTGGTAGGTATCTCACTTCTTTTCTCTTCCTGTTTTTTAATTTTCTCTTTATCTTTTACTTTTGGCATTTTAATTTTGATGTGTCTTTTTGTGGTCATTTTTGGGTCTAACTTGTTTGGGACTCTCTGTGTTTCCTGGACTTGTATGTCTATTTCCTTCACTAAATTTGGGAAGTTTTCCTTCTTTATTTTTTTACATAAGTTTTCAATTTCTTGCTTTTCCTCTTCTCCTTCTGGCACCCTATGATTCAGATGTTGGCATGTTTAAAGTCTTCCCAGAGGTTCTAAATTCTATTCTCATTTTTTTCAATTCTTATTTTCTCATTCTGTACTGGTTGACTGTTTATTTCTTCATTGTGTTCCGAATCATTGTTTGAATCCTGCTTTCCTTGCCTTCACCATTGATTTCACATGGATTTTCCTTTGTTTCACTTAGCTTTGCTTTCATTTCTTCCTTTCTATGTTTGCCATACTTGAGATATTTATCAAGTCTGTGAGCATCTTTGTCACCACTATTTTGAACTCTGCCTCTGTTAGGTTGTCTGTCTTGTCATTGCTTAGTTCTCCCACTGGAATCTTAATGTGTTCCTATTTTGGGGCCATACTTCTCTGCCTCCTCAACTTGACAGGCTCCTCTGTGTGTTAGGTAGAGCTGTCACACCTGTTACATTGTAAAGGGTGGAGCCTTAGGTATTCATTAATACGGGGTGACTTATTTCACCAAGTTGTGGTGCTGTATGTCAGGGAGGGGTCTGAGAGGGAATGCTGTTTGCTCAGCACTGGCCCCTTTCCAGGCATTTTTCCTGATTCCTGTATGGGACTAGCTCCTCTCTAGCTGTTGCCCTGGCCATGGTTCCCAGAGTGGGTGGGTCTGCCGACATCTTAGGACTGTGGGGTCCTCTAAACAAATGGTCTCTGTTGGGAGACTGAAAGTTTCTTCCCCTGCTCCAACCCCCACTACTTTTCACAGTAAGTAGCAAAGAGGTTTTATTTTCCCCTGGCACTGGAACTGTGAGCTTCGCAGTCTGGTCTGGTGCCCAGAGCACTCCCCAGGTGTTCCTACCTTTTTAAATGTGTGGCTGCAGTTTTGGCCAGCCAACCCTAGCGCTCTTTTGCTGCAGCTACCATACCACCAAACTGCACCACTGAACCATATCCTCTCTGTCCTGGCTCCGCCCCTCCTGTCTGGATGAATATTTCTTCTTTATATCTTCGTTTGTTGGACTTTCGTGTAGCTTGATTTTCTGGAATTTCTGGTTGTCCCTAGTTTTGAGGTGGATGTATTCCTTCTTAGTTGTGGAGGGAGTCACACTGTGTCTACCTACGCCTCTATCTTGGCTTAAAGTTCCTATTTTAACTTTTTGAGATAATTCCATACTACTTTTCATAGTAGCTGCACCAGTCTGCATTCCCACCAACAGTGAATAATGGCTCCCCTTTTTCCACATCCTTGCTCCCACTCCTTGTTTGTTGATGTATTAATAATAATCATTCTGACAGATGTCAGGTGGTATCACGTTGTGTTTTTAACTTGAGTTTCTCTGATGATTATTGACATTGAGCATCTTTTTATATGTCTATTGGTCATCAGTATGGTCAGGTATTTTGCTTATTTTTAAATAGGATTTTTTTAGGGTACTTTTGGTGTTGAACTTTGTAAGTTCTGTATAAATTTTGGATATTGACCTTTATCAGGTATATCATTGGCAAATATGTTCTCCTGTTCAGTGAGCTGTCCTTTCATTTTGTTGATGGTTTTCATTGATGTGAAAGGACTTTTTAGTTTGATATAGTCCCATTTGTACATTTTTCTTTTGTTTTCCTTGCCTGAAGAAGACATATCAGATAAAATATTGCTACAAGAGATGTCCAAGATTTTACTGCCTGTGTTTTCTCCTAGGATTTTTATTGTTTCAAGTCTAACATTTAAACTTTAATCAATTTTGAGTTTATTCTTCTGTAGGGTGTAAGAAAGTGGTCTAGTTTCATTTTTTTTTTTTTTTTTTGCATGTATCTGTACAATTTCCCCAAAGCCATTTATTGAAAACTCTGTCTTTACCCCATTGCTATGTTCTTGCCTTCTTTATCAAATATTAATTGACCATAAAGGTCAAATAAAGGTGTGACTTTATTTCTGGGATCTTTGTTTTGTTTCATTGATCTATATGTCTGTTTTATGCCACTACCCTTCTGTTTAGATTATTATGGCCTTGGAGTATAGTTTGATAAGAGATAGCATGATTCTTCACACTTTGTTCTTCTTTCTCAACATTGCTATTCAGGGTCATTTGTGGTTCCACATAAAGTTTTGGCATATTTGTTCTAGTTCTGTGAAATACGTCATTGGAATCTTGATAGGAACTCCTTTGAATCTATAGATTGTTTTGTTTAGTATGGACATTTTAATGATGTTAATTCTCCTATCCAAAAACACAGTATATGCTTATTTTTATTTTCTTTAATTATTTTCTTCAGTGTCTTATAATTTTTCAAGTATAGGTGTTTTATATCTGTGATTAAATTTATTCCTTGGTATTTTTCAATTCAATTGTAAATTAGATTGTTTTCTTATTTCCCTTTCTGATAGCCCATGATTGGTTTATAAAAATGCAACTGATCTCTGGATGTTTATTTTGTATATTGATACTTTACTAAATTCATTTATCAGTTCTAGTAAGATTTATTTTTGTTTTTTTTTCCTGGAATTTCTAGGGTTTTCTACATACAGTATCTTGCCAACTGAAAATAGTGACAGTTTAAAGTCTCCCTTTCCAATTTGGATGCCTTTTATTTCTTCTTATCTAATTGCTGTGGCTAGAACTTATGTTAAATAAGAGTGGTGAAATCAGACATTCCTGTCTTGTTCCTCATCTTAAGGGAAACACTTTAAATTTTTGCCTGTTGAGTATGATGTTGGCTGAGGGTTTGTCCTATATGGCCTTTATTATGTTGAAGTATGTTCCCTCTATTCCCACTTTTCTGAGAGTTTTTATCATAAATGGGTGCTGGATTTTATTGAACACTTTCTGCATCTGATGATATGATCATGTGGGTTTTATCTTTCATTTTGTTTAGGTGGTGTATCACACTTATTGATTTGTGAATGTTGTACTAACTTTGAAATCCCAGAATAACTCCCACTTGATCATGATGTACAATCTTTTTGATATATTACTGTATTTGGTTTGATAATATTTTGTAGAACGTTTTAGCATCTCTGTTTTTATCAGGGATATTGGCCTATAATTTTATTTCTTTGTAATGTCTTTATCTGGTTTTGGAATATGATAATTCTGGCCTTATAAAATGAGTTTGGGAGTCTCCCCTCCCCTTAAATTTTTTGGGATAGTTTGAGAAGGATAAGTTTTTGTTATTTAAAATTTGGTAAAATTCACCTGTGAAGCCATCTAGTTCAGGATTTTTGTTTGGTGGATTTTTTGATTACTGCTTCAATTTGACTAGCTGTAATGTCTATTCAGATGCTCTTATTATTCATTATCCAGTTTTGGAAGATTGTATGTTTTTAGGAATTTATCCATTTCTTCCAGATTATCCAGTTTGTTGACATATAGGTTTTTATAGTATTTTATTATAATCCTTTGTTTTTCTTTGGTATCATTGTTACTTGTCTTTCATTTCTAATTTTATTCATTAGGCTCCTTTCTTTTTTTCTTGATAAGTCTGGTTAAAGGTTTGTCAATATTTTTGTATCATTACAAAGAACCAGCTCTTTTTCTTCTTTTGTATTTTTTTAGACTCTATTTTGTTTATCACAGCTCTGATCTTTATTAACCCTATCCTTCTACTAACTTTGGGCTTTGTTGTTCTTACTTAAATTCTTTTAAATGTAAGGTTAGATTGTTTATTTGAAACTTTTGTAATTTCTTTTTTTTAATATATTTTATTGATTATGCTATTACAGTTGTCCCAATTTTCCCCTTTTCCCTCCTCCACCCAATACACCCATTCTCTCCAGCAATCCCTACCCCTTAGTTCATATCATGGTCATGCATATGACCTTAACTACTCTGTTACCTATACTGTTTTTTAATACCCTGCTGTCTATTTTGTACCTACCAATTTGTGCTTCTTAATCTCTGCATCTTTCCTCCCATTTTCCTCCTTCCCCAATTCCAACTGATATCCTTCCAAATGATCTCCATATCTATGATTCTGATCCCGTTCAGCTCATTTGCCTTGATTGTTATTGGGATTCAATTATTGATAATTGTGAATTGTTTTGATCTTCTTTTTCCTGTGTAATTCCCTTTAGCATTTCATATAATAATAGCTTGGTGATGATGAACTCCTTTAGTTTTACCTTGTTTGGGAAGCACTTTATCTGCTCTTCAATTCTAAATGATAAATTTGCTGGATAGAGTAATCTTAGTTGTTAGTCCTTGCTTTTTATCATTTTGAAAACTTCTTGTTAGTCCCTTCTATTTTTTCTTGTTTTTAATCTTTTTTTTTAAATTGTTGTTCTATTACAGTTATCCCAGTTTTCCCCTGTTATTCTCCACTGCTCCACTCCCCCACACTCCCACAGTCAATCCTCACCCTGTTATCAACATTCATGGGTCATTTATATTAGTTACTTGACTAGACTCTTCCCTTCTTTCCCCTCCACACCCCTTTCCCCCTCCCCCCAGCCAATGTCAGTCTGTTCCTTGTTTCCATGCATCTGGTTCTATTTTGCTCATTTGTTTATTTTGTTCATTAAATTCCTGTATTAGGTGAGATCATATGGTATTTGTCATTTGCTGCCTGGCTTATTTCACTAAGCATAATACCCCCCAGTAGCATCCATGCTGTTGCAAAAGGTAGAAGTTTCTTCTTTCTTTCTGCTAACTAGTATTCCACAGTTTTTTTGATCCATTCATCCACAGTAGGCTAGAAGAGACTAGCTGACAAGCCCAGGCCAACTAGTCCCTTCCTAGCCTGCTAAGTTCATTTTGAGAAATCATCTGACAGTCTTATGGGAACTCCTTTGTTGGTTCTCTGCTTTTTACTGGCTGCTTTTAAGATTCTTTATCTTTAACCTGTGGCATTTTAATTTTGATGTGTCTTGGTGTGGTCCTCTTTGGGTCCATCTTGTTTGGAACACTGTGTTTCCTGGACTTGTATGTCTATTTCCTTCACCAAATTTGGGGAGTTTTCTTTCCTTATTTCTTTAATAACTTTTCAATTTATTGCTCTTCCTCTTCTCCTTTTGGCGCCCCATGATTAGAATGTTTGTATGTTTAAAGATGCCCCAGAGATTCCTAAGCCTATCCTTTTATTTATTTTTAATTTTTTCTTTGTGCTTTTATGAATGAATGCTTTTTCCTTCCCTATGTTCTAATCATTGATTTGATTCTCATCCACTGTACTATTGGTTCTTTGTAGAGTTTTCTTTATTTCACTTAATGCAACCTTCACTTCTGCCTGGGTCTTTTTATGCCATTGAAGTACCCAGTGAGTTTCTGGAGCATTCTGATAACCAGTATTTTGAACTCTGCATCTGATAGGTTTCTTTTTTAAAAGATATTTTATTTATTATTTTTAGAGAGTGGGGAAGAGAGAGAGGCAGAGAGGGAGAGAAACATTAATGTATGTTGCCTTTCAACTGCCTCCAGCTATGGACCTGGCTGGAGACCTGGCTTGCAACCTGGTTATGTGCCCTGGCTGGGGAATTGAACCAGTAACTTTTGGGCCAGCATCTATCCACTTGTGTTTGCACACCTCTCCACCTCTCTGTGCTTCTCTGTACCTTTCTGTATATCTGCCTCTTCTACCCATCTGGATGAATTGACTGGAAGTCAGATTTTCCTTGTTTCTTGTGATAGACCTGTAATGCTATGAATTTTCCTCTGAGGATTGCTTTCACTGTGTCTCATAGATTTGGGTTGTGTTCTCATTTTCATTTGTTTTAAGGTATTTTTATTTCTTCTTTGATCTCATTGTTAATTCATTCATTGTTTAACAGCAGGTTATTTAGCCTCCATGTCTTTATGTGTTTTTCAGTTTCTTTCTTATAATTGATTTCCAGTTTCATATCATTATGGTCAGAGAAGATGCTTGATATGTTTCAATCATCTTAAATTAATTGAGACTTGTTTTATGTACCAACATGTGGTCTATCCTAGAAAATATTCCATGTTACTTGAAAAGAATGTGTAGGCTGCTGTTTTGGGGTGAAATGCTCTGAAAATACCAACTAAATCCATCTGCTCTTATGTGTTATTTAAGGCCAAACTTTGCTTGTTGGTTTTCTGTCTGGAAGATTATCCACTAATGTCAATGGGTATTAAAATCTCCTACTGTGCTATGTTAATGTCAATTTTTCCCTTTGTTTATCGAGATTTGCTTTATATACTTAGGTGCCTGTATTTTGAGTGCATAAATGTTTATGAGGGTTATATTCTCTTGTTGAATTGCTTCCTTTATCATTAAGTCATGTTTTTTGTCTCTTACTATAGCCTTTGCTTAAAATCTGTTTTGTCAACTATAAGTATTACTACCTCAGCTTTTATTTTCCTTACCATTTGCATGAAATATCTTTTTCTATCTCTTTACTTTAATCTCTTTGTACCTTTTGTTTTGAGATGAGTCTCTTGAAGGCAGCATATATTTGGGTCTTGTTTTCTTATACATTTGGCTATCCCGTCTTTTGGTTGGAACATTTAAGTCATTTACACTTAAAGTGATTATTAATATGTACATATTTGTTGCCTTTTTATTTTATTTTATTTTTTTGTTGCCTTTTTATTTTTAACTATGTTTCTTTTCTCTTTCTCCTTCTTCCAGTCCTTTCCCTCCTCTTCTTCATCCTCCTCCTTCCCCTTCTTTTCTTCAAGCAAGCCTTTAACATTTCTTGTAATTCTAGTTTGGTGGTAACAAACTCCTTTAGCTTTTTCTAGTTAAGGAAGTTCTTTATTTCTCCTTCAATTTTAAAGTAGTCATGGTTGTGGAGTCTTGTTTTTCATCACTTAGAATATTTCATGCCAATCCCTTCTGGCCTGAGAAGTTTCTGTTGAATCAGCTGATAGTCTACTGGGAGTTCTCTTGTAGTTAACTGTCTTTCTCTGGTTGCTTTTAAGATTCATTCTTTCTTTAACATTTGCCATTTTATTTGTTTTTACTTTATTTAATTTTAATTTTATTTTGTTTTCATAGTTCAGCTCTTATTGAATATGTTTCAAAACAGGCTTAGTTTAAAAGACAGATTCCTCAGATTCTTCTCTCTTTGCTTCCACTACAGCTGAGGCAGTGATGCTGTAGAGGGTAAGACCTCCTGATGATGTAACAGTAGTTACTGGGGCAGGTCCACCAGCCCCTACATTACAGTCAGGCTCCCAATTTGACATTGGCCAGAGCTTTTGCAAATAAGCTTGGGCAGAAAGGTTCAACATTTATACCAGCTGTTTTAATGAGGACATTGATCTTATTTTCCATCACTGTCACCTCCTATCTTCATGTAGGATAAGGGCCAAGTAGATGCAGGCAAACTCTGAGATGAACGCTGTGGTATGGGCAGTGCTAGGAGAGCACTGCTGTGAGTGGTGCTGGTCTCTAGGTAAACTGAGGGCCTTATTCCCATGCAGCCTTAGCTTCCTCACAACAACCAAGCACCTTAGCAGCAGCTGGGGAAAGAACTAACCTTCGCCATTTTAATTATGATGTGTCTCAGTGTGAGCCTCTTTGGGCCCATCTTGTTTGAGACACTGCACTTCCTGGACTTGTGTGCCTACTTTATGCACCAGGTTAGAGAAATTTTTGGTCATTATTTATTCAAATTGGTTCTCAATCACTTGCTCTCTCTCTCTTCTGATATATTTATATTGTGGATATTCTTAAACTTCATGTTATGTCAAAGGTCCCTTAAGTTATCCTCATTTTTTTAAATCCTTTTTTTGTTTTTGCTGCTCTGATTGTTTTCTGCTACCTTGTCTTAAAAATCACTGATTTAATCCTCTTTTATCCAATCTACTGTTTATTCTTTCCAATGTATTCTTCATTTTAGATATTACATTCTTCATTTCTGACTAGTCCTTTTATATGATTTCTTATTTCATGCTGTTAATCATCCTCATAATCATTACTTTGAACTCTATATCTGATAAATTAATTGCTTGCTTCCCCTTCACTTAGCTCTTTTTCTGGAGGTTTCTTTTGTTGTTTCATTTGGGATCTGTTTCTTTATCTCCCCATTTTGGCTACCTCTTTGTGTTTGTTTCTATGTGTTAGATAGATCTTCTATAACTCCCAGTCTTGGTAGAGTGTCCTTAATGTAGTAGAAGTTCTTTGGGGTCCAGTGGTGCAGTCACCTTGATCACCTGCGCTGGGTGCTCCAGGAATGTCCCTTGTATGAATTATGTCAGTCCTCCTGTTATAACTGAGAATTGATTGCTATTGGCCCTTTTGTGTGTGGGATGAACTTCAAGTTGACTGATTGAGAGGTTCAACCCTGACCGTAGCATGTGAACTGCTGTGTAGGTGCTGACCACATGAAGTGGAATCCAGCAGGGTTTGGTGCCTGCCAAAATCTCCCTATATATATGTTTCTTGTGAAGCTTATTGGGACCTTCTCTAATGTTATCTGAAGCTAGCCACTGGGTGTGTTGTTTCTGGGCCTTTTGAAAGAGACTTTGGTGCAGATTGTGTAAGAAGCTTCCTGTGACTGGCTCTTGGCAACATTTTTGGAGTTACAATCAGTCCCCAGTTTGTGTGTGGTGCCTCTGATGACCTGGGTGCATGCAGGAAAGACCAAGTTGTGCACCAAGATTGGGTGCCATGCAGAAGTAGCTCAGGTTCATTTGTTCCAAAAGTATTTATTGAGTACTTATTTGACCATGGAACTTACATTCTAGGCAAGGGGTCAAACAATAAAATAAATCAAATGTATGGTATGTTAGATAGAGATGAGAGCTAGGGATGAAAAGCAAGGAAGGGCATGGGAAATATTATGGATGGGGGCAGAGGGAACCATAGCTATTGTGGGAAAGTCCCAAGTGGAGAGGAAGAGGACATTGCTGAAAGAGAATTCCAACAGAAATGGAAATGAATGATCAACAACTACTTACAAAAGCCTAGGGCAGGTCAGAAAAAGTCCCAAGTTACCTCAAGATCTGCCTCCACCTGTCTCTACCTGCCAGCTGCCTGTTATACTCAGTCATTTAAAGAGCCTCTGGCTGTACTCCTTAGCAAGGCATAAGCTCCACAGGTTGGACAGCAGGGAGTCTTGAGTATGGGGCTACTGCTTTCCTGCAGGCTGATATCACATGGAGAAAAGTGCTCCACCCAAGAAGGATGGTGCCAGTGGTACCAGAGAATACCTCAGCATAGGTATCCTAAGGACTGTCCCTTCAGCTCTCTCCCCAGAGCCCCAACCTAATACTCTCCTCACACAACTTTAATCTACTCTGCCCTTTCTCTGTCAGAGCCCAGGATGAGTGACTGCAAATGAAAATTTGTACATTGGCCCGTTAAGAGGGTGCCTTGTCTCCAATGGACTCTGTCTTTTTCTGGTGAAAGAAACCCTGCTGCTTTTCACTGGCAAATGTTACATGAGCATCTCTTCCCAGCTCTGGTGCTTTGGGCTGGGGAGCCAAGCTTGGTGTTTAGATCCCACATTTCTCAGGGGAAACCATGTAGCTAAAATATCCCTCCAGGATCTTAGTTCATTGCCTACATGAGTTGCGCAAGACCTTTTCAAATATCTGCCCTTCCTACCAGTCTAGATTTGGCTTGGTCTATAAATTCTTGGTTATTAGACTTATCTTCAGCTAGTCTTCAGTTGGTTATTCAGGATGATTATTCTCTAATTTAATTGTAATTCCAGTTTGGTCCTGGAAGTGACTGTAGTAGCTTCCACCTATTATGCCACCATCTTGGATCTCAGGTTGGATTATGGAGTAAAAGAGGTGCCCTTCTTACCTCACATGAAAAGTTAGGGCAGCACCACTGTCTCAATGTCATTGAGAGCAGTTTCCAAGCATGACCTGAGGGGGGCCTGGAAGCTGGTCACAATCAAATGAACCATTAGATCACCTTAATTACCCACAGATGAACTTGAAGGAGATGGATGATGAGCTGCAGGAGCCTGGTTGCATCTTCCTGCACTGCTCTAAAATTTTCATATTTAGCCGATTTTTGGAAACCTTATTCTTCAAACAACTTTAAAAATTATATGGATGGAATTCTGTACTTTTCGCCTAGATGGTGTTCTTTCTTATTCATGGAATCCTGTGCCTTCTCTATATCTGAATTGTCTCATCATTCATTATTCCATAAACATTACATTGGGATAAACTATTGCTCTTTTTGTGTTTATTTTGTAATCTCCTGGAACTCTCATTATTTCTGATAGGTTTTAGATTTTCCTAGGTTACATGCAAAGAAAAATAACTTTTGTCCCCTTATTTCCAACTGCTATACTTTATTTCTCTCCATTGTGTGTTTGTTTTTGCTTGAGCTTCCAGGAAAAGACAAAGTCATATGATAGTGACATCTTACATCCTTAGTTTCTAATTTTAAAGGGACAACTCTGGTGTTTTATTGTTAAATATAATGTTGACTATTGATCAGAGATTCTGTTATCATATATTCCTTATTTTCATTACATATTTGTTGGTCCCCATCCAAATGCATTTGGTTTAGCAATAACGTAGGGCCTGGGGAAAGCAATTTTCATGGCATGGTGCCAGCAAAAGCCAGATTGTAGTGGTTTGCGGAGAGGCGTACACATGATAAAAACCTTCTTGAACATTGAACAAAATGTGCCAAGAATTTTCATCAAAAATGTATGCTAACTTCTGTTTAAAATCTTTCTTAGTATTTATTAATTAGATCAAATAGTTGTTCTTTTTAATTTGACCTGTTGGAATGACTTGACATTCCAAATGAAAATTAATACACTTTCATTCATTCATTTAAGAAATATTTGAGTGCTTATTATAAGCCAGGCATTCTTCTATTTTATCAAATTAATTTTGAGATTTTTATAAAATGTAGAGCTTTGTGATTTTTAAATATCAGCTTATGAATGTTAAACAGTTTTTACCATACTAGAATAAATTCCACTCAATTGTTGCTTGTTATACTTTAATTTTTATTACTATATCAATGGTTTTTATTATTAAAAATTCAAAAGTTACAAAAGCATATAAAGCTTTTTTTTGTATGAAAGCTTTTGTATGAAAGAAAGTTCACAATTTCCCAACATCCCAAGGGATAGTACCTATTGATAGATATTTTTGGACATTTTTTTCTTTTTCAAGTTTAATAAACTTCTAAAATTCATTTGCAAGCATTTTATGTAGAATTTTCACATTGATATTTGTGGTTCTGGTACAGATGTCACAATAGGAAAGCCACACCTGGCTCCACATCAGGTTGGCCTCTCCTACTAAATGATACTTGGTTGCAGTTCCTGACCCATCTATTCTACCTAGGCAAAATGGCATTCCCTCCAGCTTCAGGCATGCAGGGCGTCATGTCCAGAAGTGGCTGAGGTTCATTTGTTCCAAAGGTATTTATCGGGCACTTAATATGACCATGGAACTTACATTCTAGGCAAGGGGGCAGAAAATAAAATAAATCAGATATAGCATGTTAAATAATTTAAATAATAAAGAGAACTAGGGATAAAAAGCAAGGAAGGGCATGGGAAATGTTATGGGGGGAAAGGGAACCATAGTTATTGTGGGAAGGAAAGTCCCAAGTAAGGAGGAAGAAGACATTGGTGAAAGAGAATTCCAACAGAAATGAAAATGAATGACTTACAACTACTTACACAGGATTGGTGAATCTGGCAAATATATTGAACAGAATAAGTGAGGTGCAGGAGAGTGCCTTCTGAGTGATTCCATGTGTGCAAAGCACAAAAGCTGACAACACGGATTCTATACCATGACAGCTAGGCTGATATATGGGAGTGCTGGTCATGCTCTGTTCCTTAATTCAGGGGCTATTAATACCCAGGTGTTCCATTTGTGAAAATTCATCCAACTGAACACTTCTATTGTGTTCATTTTCCATGTGACTATTACATGTCAGTAGTTTCATTTTTTTTTTTTTTTCCAGAAATTAGCTTTCTCACTGGTTGATGACACAACCATCAGAGGGACCTCCTAAAATTAGCCATCTTGCCTTGTTTTCCCCCAATCTGGCACATTGAAGAGATTTGTCATGTGCAAATATGTTTGAATGAATAAGTGAGTGGTTAAACAAAAGCATCTCTACACTCTCAAAATGGTTTCTACTTAGTCCCTCTAAAGGCAATCACCTGAGGAAACTAAAGCTATGTTTAAAAAAAAAAAATTATCTCAAGCCCTGGCTGGTGGTGCAGTGGATAGATGCTGGCCTGTGAACCCAAATGTTGCTGGTTCGATTCCCCAGCCAGAGCACATAATCAGGTTAGCAATGACTGAGGCCAATGTAAAAACTAGCAGATTCATATTCTTATCTCACTCATTCCTCACCATTCAAGTGATGAGTTTTTCTTCCTTATACCCTATGTTTTTATTCTGAAAGTGGGTAATTCAGTCCTCAATAAGTATAACTATCATGATCAAAATACCAAGCTTATGGATTATTAATTCTTTATAAAGTTAATAAAAACACATTAAAATGTTCTCTGCCACTCCCTTATATCCTGATAGGCTTTCTTGAGGAGGGAAGAAAGGGATGAAGTTAGCACCCAGGAGTTGCACATGGGCATGAGTCTCACAGGTGCATATATATCACTAGCTATGTTTGGGAGGGAAAAATTTTAAAGTGGAGAATAACTAATATAATGCAACCCCTTCATTTCTCAGGTGTGAAAACAGGCCCAGGGAGGTGATGTGATTTGCCTAAAGTCATGCAACTAGTAGCAGAGCCAGGCCTAGAAGCTAGGTGTCCTGGCTCTCAAGACATTCTGCAGCCTGAGGAATGGAACAGGTAGTATGACTCATCTGGGGCCATGGGTCAATCTGCTCAGCCCACAGCTGCCTGGGGTTCCAACTAAGGAAGCCAGAGTACGTGCCAGCTCACAATTCTAACAACTGAATGTCTTAGGGATGAAATCAAAGCTCAGTAAGAGGAAGAAGGTGAGGTTTGAAATTCAATCCTCAGGAGCCCAAAACAGAGGCCAATGTAGCATGTCCCACATCAGTTGTCCCCTTCTCAAGGTGGGTTCCTCTCTGCCTGTGTCATGTCCCTCTTCAAACAGCTCGGTAGTAGGTTACCTTCCAGCCATTCTGGCACCCACACTGTCCCCAGTGCAATTCACAGTGTTAGGCAAATCAGTACCCATTTACAGAGGACCAGTGGGGTTTGGGGAGACAGGGATGAAGAAGACCAGTTAGGATCTTTTTTGGAGATTCAAGAGAAAAATAATGAGAAAAGACTAGCAAGTCGATCTGGGTGACATCACCTAGGTTAGTAGCTGGTAAAGTTGATCAGCAGTGACAGTGGAAAAGGTAGGCTAAAATCACATCCACTTCAACATGGAGAGGAAAAGAAAGCTCCTGCTTCTGTATATGCCCACTTACTATTTATATTAAGGGATATTCTTAAGGCAAGTATTGATAAAACAATTATTTTGCTACTATAGGAGTTAACCTGTGTTTTACATAAACATAGGTCACTGCTAGTGAGTATTGATCCCACAGAGGGGTCTGATCCATAGTTTCTTTTTCATGTATTCAATGATTATTTATTGAGCACCTGCTATGTGCAAAGCACTATTGTAAGCACTTGGAATACATCAAGTGAACCATATAAGCAAATATCCTTGTCTATCAGGAGAAGTTGGCCAGAGAGGGCAAATTGCTAAACTGAAATGGTATT
Organism: Noctilio leporinus; assembly: GCA_004026585.1. Taxonomy (NCBI): domain Eukaryota; kingdom Metazoa; phylum Chordata; class Mammalia; order Chiroptera; family Noctilionidae; genus Noctilio; species Noctilio leporinus. Next base: position 3,947 of record PVIW01014293.1, on the reverse strand, counting down.
AATTAAAATGAAACTGAGAAAGAGATATTGATAGGCTAAGTTTCATTCAGCTCCTTGGAGAAAAATTTTCCTAGGCAGAGAGAATTGAGATGCCAAAGTGACCATGGCCAAGGATCTTCCCAAATCAGTGGCTGTGATCTGGTGACTCCTGAAAGGACCAGACTCCTGGGGGTAAACCACAGCATAGGAGGTGCCATGGGAAAGGGCTTGAGGCAAAGATCATTTGAGTTCAGATTTGTAGATGGAACAAAGGAACTGTCAGTTTTTGCCTATAAAACTAAGCAATTTTGTTCCAATATTTTAACAGGTAAGTCAGGCAGGGATGGACAGGAAACAGAGCTGTGGTCACTGAGTTGAGAATCAAAGGAAGATTTTCAGCCTCTGGGAGGAATAAGTTACATCCTGAGCAATGTGTTAAGACAGGGATTCAAGCACAGTAGTGAAGAAGGGAGATACTGTCAGAACCAGAGTATAAGATGGAGAAGCCCAGTTATAAGCTGAACCCTTAATCAGACCTGAAATAATAGCTAGAGGGACAGAGTTCCTGAACCTTTAAGTCTCTGTGAATTAAGAACAATTTCTATCTCATTGATAAGAACCACATAACCATAACCTGGCCTATAGAGAAAGTAGAATGAGGAGACAGGAAATGAGATCCATTCTTCCTCCACAGAGCCACATTTCTCTCCCATGTAGGAGGAAGGAGGGAGGAAGTCACTCCTTTGGTCAGCAGGGATCATGGGTACTATGACATTGATGGTTCCAGAGAGTCCTGTTTCTCAAATTAAACCATGTGTTCACTCCAGAACGCAGGATGTTTTTCTTAGTAGAACAGCTGATTAGGAGAAGCATAGAGTCCTTTTCTGTCTCTTATTTAATCTTTACGTGTTTCTTTTCAGCTATCACCCTATCCACCACTCATTCTTGGTTACAGCTCCTGCTCCATTCCACCCTTCATCCTATTCCCTTCTTTCTGGGACCCACCTTTTTTCCCTTATTCCCTATTTTGAGGCTTACTCATTCTTCCAACTTGATGCTTGACACAATCTTTGCTTGATTCTGGTGGACATTCTTTTTGGTTCTGTAACATCCATCCACTCCACCTCCATTAGTAACAACAGTACCATTTGGGGAATTAAAAAGTCTGGTCTATACATTGCCACTGACATTATGGTGAGTTTTACTTTCAACCAAACCTTCTGTGTCTGAACAACTTATGCCTGAATCAAAGTCCCATGAGTAAGCCTCTGATTGTCAAGGCTATCTTCTTGGATTTGGCTCATTCAGCTTGCACAGTGGAAGTTGAGAGAGGAGGCAAGCACCTAAATTGCCCTTTTTCTCAGACCTAATCCCAGTGGGTAATTCTCCCAGAATGAGATGTGGACTAATAAGAATGGAGGGGGTCAATAGAATAATGTCAGCCACATAAGCAATTTAAAATCTTCTAGTAACCACATTTTAAAAAGTAGAAACGGGTGAAAATAATTTTAATATTATATTTTATTTAAACCAATATTTCTAAAAATTCCTCATGTCAACATGTAATCAGTATAAAAATTATTAATGAGATAGCTTCCTTTTTGTTGTTTGTGGTTTAAAAGTTTGAGATCCAGGGTTGTATTTTACACTCACAAAACAGCTCAATCCAGACACTTAAGTTTTTCAATGGAAGTATCTGATCTATATGCATATTTACAGCTGAATGGGAGGAATTACAAATCCCAATTGTTCCAAGCATACTTAAGTTTTTCAATTAGTGAATCAAGTAATCAAAAAATCACTTTCCTTGCATCACTTCCACATTGACAAAGCTAATTCATCTTTGTTAGAAGAATTGTTTGAAGCAAAAGCACACCAATTTCAAAACTGTCTGTCCATGTTTTGTCAGTTTACTAACTTTGTCAGCTCGGTATTATTAACATGGAATGTAAAAGGTTATTGGATAAATTGAAAAGTAACTCTAAGTTTATTAATATCAGTAAAATGTTCTTCAAATTTTTCTTGTACATTTTGCAGATAATTTACATAATGCTGGTATTACAATAAAAATATTTTGCATGTTGACTCATACAAGAAGATACGTAAGATCGGTCTTATTAAATTGTATTATCAAAAAGTTTCAGTATCAATGTAAATTCTTGTACCCTTCTAGTTAGGTGATGAGTACGCTTTTTCTTTTCTCAGAGCTTCAAATTTATCTTGTTCCTATGCAATGTGATATTACACTGCCATGTTTTATCTTTGATTATTAAACACTGGGTAAAAATTCCTTTTATGTCAAGAAAATCTTGAATTGGAATTGAGAGTAGATTATATATCTGTAAAACTCCCTGATTCAACCAATGAACACAGGTGAAAACACAGGTCATCACATTCATTGCTCCCTATTCCTTCCCATGAACTGATATGTCCCACAGCATTTGAACAATTTTTTACTGAACAAGTTTTTAAAATCCTTACCTGAAGATATATTTATTGATTTTAGAGACAGAGGAAGGGAGAAGGAGAGAGAGAGGAAAACATCAATCAGTTGCTTTCCATATGCGCCCCAACCAGGGATCAAACCCACAACCTAAGTATATGCCCTGGTCAGGAATCAAACCTGCAACCCTTTGATGTACAGGATGACACTCCAACCACCCAAGCTATCCAGTCAGAGCTACACTGAACAATTTTAACAACTGTGTCCATGACACTTTGAATGGAGTGTGCTTCTGGAAATTCTTTACCTCATAATTTTGAAAAAAATTTTTACAACTGAAATGATAATTTCTTTTACCATCTTTCATTAGAAATTGTGCATGCATGTGTGTACAAGAATCCAAGTCACTTTGTAGCTGGCTAAATTGCAATCTCTGATCCTGTTATAATTATTAACATTTTAAAAAATATTTTATTTATTAATTTATTTTTGAAGGGAGAGGGAGAGAAACATCGATGTGTGAGAAACATCACATTTTAAAAAAATTTTATTGTTGATTTATTACATCCATCCCCTTTTTGCTTCCCTCTGTCCACCTCCCCACCCACCTATTGCCCCCAAAGTCAATCCCACCTGTTGTCCATGTCCATGGTTCCTTTATACTAAGTTCTTGTCTAAGCTGCTCCCCTTCCTTGCCTCTGCCTCCCCCCACCCCCCTCCCCCCAACCCCTTTTCCCCTGACCACTGAAGGCCTATTCACTGTATTTATATACTTGGTTCTATTTTGCTTGTTGTCAGTTTTCCTCATTATTGTCCCGTAATGGGTGAGATCATATGATATTTCTCCTTCACTGACTGGCTTATTTCACTAAGCATAATACTGTCCAGTTCCATCCATGTTGTTGCAAAGGGTACAAGTTCCTTCTTTCTTTCTGCTATATAGAATTCCATTGTGTAAATGTACCAAAGTTTTTTGATCCACTGATGGGCACTTAGGCTGTTTCCAGCACTTGGCTATTGTAAATAGTGCCGCTATGAATAGAGGTGTGCATAGGTTCTTATGAATTGGTGTTTCAGGATTCTTTGGGTATAGTCCAAGTAGTGGAATTGCTGGATCAAAAGGCAGTTCCATTTTTAGTATTTTAAGGAAACCCCATATTATTTTCCACAGTGGCTGCACCAGCCTACATTTTCACCAACAGTGTACGAGGGTTCCCTTTGCCCCACATTCTCGCCAACACTTGTTGTTTGTTGATTTGTTGATGATTGCCATTCTGACAGGTGTGAGGTGGTATCTTATTGTGGTTTTTAATTTGCATCTCTCCAATGACTAGTGATGTTGAGCATTCTTTCATATACCTCTGGGCCCTTTGTATATCTTCCTCAGTGAGTTGTCTGTTCAGGTCCTTTGCCCATTTTTTAATTGGGCTGTCTGTCTCCCTGGTGTTGAGTCGCATTAGTTCTTTGTATATTTTGGAGATCAGACCCTTGTCTGAGGTATCATTGGCAATTATGTTTTCCCATA
>PVIW01014292.1:0-24036 GCA_004026585.1 Noctilio leporinus | reverse complement strand
ATGGACAGATCTTCCAAACAAAAAATCCCCAGAGATGTTGTGGCATTGAACAACACTCTAGAGGAAATGGACCTAACTGATGTATACAGAGTCTTTTACCCCAAAGAAGCAAAATACACATTCTTTTCAAATGCACATGGATCATTCTCCAAGATAGACCACATGGTATGTCACAAGACAAGCCTCCACAAATATAGGATTATTGAAATCATGCAAAATATCTTCTCAGATCACAATGGCTTGAAACTAGAAACCAATCTCAAGGGAATAAACCAAAAATTCTCTAACTTCTGGAGACTGAATAACATGCTTTTAAGCAATGAAGGGGTTAACAATGAGATTAAAGATGAAATCAAAAAGTTCCTGGAAACAAATGACAATGAACACACCACACCCCAAAACCTATGGGATACAGCAAAGGCAGTTCTCAGGGGGAAATTTATAGCAATACAGGCCTTCCACAAATGGTTACAAGAAATTTATAAAAACGACCTAACCACAAAGCTGCAAGAACTAGAGGAGCAACAACAAACAAAGCCCAGAGCAAGTAAAGGAAGGAAATCATCAAGATCAGAGCAGAACTAAATAACTCAGAGATTCAAACTACAATTCAAAGAATCAACAGGTCCAGGAGCTGGTTCTTTGGAAAATAAACAAAAGGACTCAGAAAACTACAGAACAATGAAGAAAGAAATCAAGGAAGACACAAATAAATGGAAGCATATACCATGTTTGTGGATGGGAAGAATTAACATCATTAAATTGTCCATACTACCCAAAGCAATCTACATATTCAATGCAATCCCAATTAAAATACCAATGACAGACTTCACAGAAATAGAAAAAATACTTCAAAAATTTATATGGAGCCAAAAACGCCCACAAATAGCCACCCCAATCTTGAGAAAGAAGAACAAGGTAAGAGGAATCACAATACCGGACTTCAAACAATACTACAAGGCCACTGTTATCAAAACAGTCTGGTACTGGCATAAGAATAGACATATAGATCAATGGAACAGAATAGAGAGCCCAGAAATTAACCCAGGACTCTATGGCCAACTAATATTTGACAAAGGGGGAAGGAGCATCAAATGGAGTAAAAACAGTCTCTTCAACAAATGGTGTTGGGAGAACTGGACAGCAACATGCGAAAAGATAAAACTAGACCACCAACTTACACCATACACCAGAATAAACTCAAAATGGATGAAGGATTTAAACATAAGCAGTGCCACCATAAAGGTTCTGGAGAAAATTATAGGCAGTAAACTTTTGGATATCCTATGCAGAAATATGTTTACTGATACTTCACCAAGGGCAAAGGAAATAAAAGAATGAATCAACAAATGGGACTATACCAAATTGAAAAGTTTCTGTTCAGCTAATGAAAATATCAGCAAAATTCAAAGGGAACCAACTGTATGGGAAAACATAATTGCCAATGATACCTCAGACAAGGGTCTGATCTCCAAAATATATAAAGAATTAATGCGACTCAACACCAGGGAGACAGAAGGCCCAATAAAAAATGGGCAAAGGACCTGAACAGACAACTCACTGAGGAAGATATACAAAGGGCTGAGAGGCATATGAAAGAATGCTCAACATCACTAGTCATCAGAGAGATGCAAATGAAAACCACAATAAGATACTACCTCACACCTGTCAGAATGGCAATCATCAGCAAATCAACAAACAACAAGTGTTGGCGAGGATGTGGGGCAAAGGGAACCCTCATACACTGTTGGTGGGAATGTAGGCTGGTGCAGCCACTGTGGAAAATAGTATGGGGTTTCCTTAAAAAACTAAAAATGGAACTGCCTTTTGATCCAGCAATTCCACTACTTGGACTATACCCAAAGAACCCTGAAACACCAATTCATAAGAACCTATGTACACCTATGTTCATAGCAGCACTATTTCCAATAGCCAAGTGCTGGAAACAGGCTAAGTGCCTATCATTGGAGGATGGGATCAAAAAACTTTGGTACATTTACACAATGGAATTCTATATAGCAAAATGAAAGAAAGAACTGGTACCCTTTGCAACAACATGGAAGGAACTGGAGAGTATTATGCTTAGTGAAATAAGCCAGTAAGTGAAGGACAAATATCATATGATCTCAACCATTACAGGACAATAATGAGCAAAACTAACAACAAGCAAAACAGAACCAAATATATGAATACAATGAGTAGGCCTTCAGTGGTCAGGGGAGAAGGGGTTAGGGGGAGGGGGAGGCAGAGGGAAGAAAGGGAAGCAGCTTAGATAAGAAGCTAGTATAAAGGAACCATGGACATGGACAACAGGTGGGATTGACTTTGGGGGGAATGAGTCGGTGGGGAGGGGGACAGAGGGGAGCAAAAAGGGGATGGATGTAATACAAACAATAAAATTAAAAAAAAAACAAAAACAGATTTGCTAAGGCCTGTAACACAAACACAAGCACACATGCCCACATGCATGCACATTTTTAGTTCAGTACTTCCAACTTAAAGTCGTTATTAAAATAAATATTCTCTCTGGATCACTAAAATTTTCCTGGCACTAAGTGGTAACTATAAACAAAGAAGGGCTAATCTGCGATTTAGAATGTTAACTCATGATCATCAACGTATGGCCTGCATTGTGTCCCCCTGACCCCCTAAAGCCCTTCCCCCAGTACCTCAGAATGTGACTTTATTTGGAAATAAAGCCTTTAAAGAAGTACTTCAGTTAAAATAGGGTCATAAGGGTCAGCCCTAATCTGATATGATTGGTGTCCTTATAAGAAGAGTTTAGGACACAGAAAAAGACACCAAACACATGCACACACACACACACACACACACAAACTGGGGAGAGGGTTGGAAAGCACTCTCTCATGCTGAATATTCTATAAGTTCATGTTTTAGTTATTTATGCTATGTAACAAATTAGCTGTTGAAAACAACATACATTTATTATCTCAAAGTGTGTTTGGGCCAGGGATCTGGGTCCTTTGAAAAGTCTGCTTCATAGGGTCTCAGAAAGCTGCAATCAAGGTGCTACCAAGGAATGGATTCTCATCAGAGACCCCGCTGGGGAAGGATCTACTTCCAACGAGGCCACTGTAATGTCTGTCCACAGCCTACTATTTGAACTATCATAACACAAACGTACAATTTCTTTAAATCTGATAAGTGAACTGCAAGTCAGATCTGGAGGTCTGTTGCCTGGAAGGCTGGGCTCAATTGTGAGCAAACAAGAACATGCTCTGTTGGCAGAAAAGCCCAGGGGGTTTCACAAAGCAACCAAGATTCAAGGGCAGCCATGTGAAAGGTCTTTCTTTATATTAGAAAAGCAAAACTTTAATGATGAGATGGGAGGAAGCCAGTTTCTTTGCCTTCTTTCTTCTAAAACTGGCATAAGACAGACACAAGTTCTTATTTCTGTGAGATTTTTAAGTGATAATACACTTCATTTCACCACACTCAATAGATTGCTAATTGCCCAGAGTCTGAGAGTGAAGCTCTGGTATCCATGAAGCTCTCTTGCCTACTATGATGTGAATGATAAAGAAAGCAGGGATAAATAATCCATATATGAATTTTTCTTGGGTGTTACAAACAAAGATTGAGAGAAGGCCTTAGGGAAATAAATTTTTTCTCATCTAGTTTTTCAGCTTTTTTACAAAGAAAATAAATTATTCAGAAAATACTGTGGAAATATCTCATTCTTTCTGGAGCATATCTTATAGGCAATATTCTGTCTTGACAATGTGTTCTGAGCTTAAAGAGACTATGGTTATTAACTGTAGTCACATCAGTTACTTCTTATGTCTTTATAGTTTATAAAGCAAGACACAGCATATTGTCTACCTTTTTGGCTTCTTCTCTATATGTAGTACAGTTTATTTATTTTTTGCTCCCATTCTATCCTATTGGGGCCAACCTGGGAAAAAGCATGGGAACTTGGAGTCCCATCTGGGCCAGACTAAACCAGTAAGTCCCAACTGGAAGGCAGGAAATGCTGGTTATATACATGTTTCCATGTAAAACCAGTGGCCCTGTAGAGAAGGGGATTAGATCATGGGTAAGTACTTTAGTTACCATGAAGCCCTGCCTGTTTTCTCATGTAGACTGGTCCTTTGTTGTATTGAAAGGGAAACTGTTTTAAATTTGAATGCACATCCTGATCTGAGTAAGATCTCCCTGTCCCCTCACTTATTTTTCTGCTTCCCTGTAATTAGCAATGATTGACAAGCTACATGCCTCCAAGTATGCTCCTTTCAATAAAAGACCTTTGGGAACAAAGAACTGGGCCTTTGGTCTTGAGCCACTGGCCAGCAGATCTTCTCCCCTTTAGAGATGTTTGAGACGGTTTTTAGATCATCCTTCGGGTCAGGGTCCCCCACAACCTCCCCCATTCCCTTCCCTCCCCTCCTCCCTTCCCTTCCCTGCTCCCTTCCTCCCTCCCTCCCTCCCTTCCTCCCTTCCTTCCTTCATTACTTCCATTAATTATTTTTTTGTAAATCATTTCCTTTCATTTTGCACTTCTATGAACTTTTGGTTACTCGAACACAGGCTTTAATCTCATTCAACAGGCTAACTGTGGAACATTTTGCCAAATGCTGTCTGGAATTATTCACCAAAATAATGAAGTGACATGAAAGAAAATCACAGTAAACTACAACCTCACCTTTATTATTCTGTTGCCTGGAGTTTCCATTTGGGTAAATTTTATTCTGAATATTTCAGAATTACAAAACAAGAAAGATAACATTAGAGAATATACCTATAGATATTGGGAAATAAAGAGGGAGCCTATCTATACTTGATAGACTCTTTATGATTTTTTGTTACTTTTTGTGAAAAAAAAAAATGTTTGAAACCACGTGGCACCATGCTAATTAATACTTATTAGCATGTGCCATAGAGTGTGAGTATTATAACTTGTTCTACAGATTGTCACCATTTAAAGTGGCATTTTGAAAGATAAAACTGTAAAACAGTATTGGATAATATTCTTCAATAGCCTGCATAATAAATTATCATGGTAATGCCATTCTTGCCACTCCTGTTGAACATGTTAGAGATGTTGGGGCAGTTTTTGAGGAGGTCAAGGCCATGTCTTAAACCCAGCCCTTTGATGTCATTCTAATCAAGTGTAAACATAAATGGAACTGTTGGCTTAAAAGGACAGCAGGGGCCTACAATTAACAGGAATGCAAAACTGGAAGGAGCAGGCACAGAATAGAAAAGGGGACCAGGAAGGAATGGACAAAGATCCACAACCTTTACCTGGATTTTATTCTAAGCTTTTTGTGGGAGAGAGAACCAAGATGGTGGAGAAGTAAGTAGAGCTACACCAATCTCCTCCCAACACCAAACTGGGATTACAAATAAATTAGGGAGAAATCGTCTGAAATAACCAACAGAACACCAACTAGAGAGAAGCAGGGACAGCATAGAAGAGCTGATTCATCACAACATGACTGGTAGGAAGTATGGAGATGTGATAGGTCTGGCAGGGCTCCCACGGGTGGCAGCTGAAGGGACAGAGAAACATCTCAGCAGCCAGGAGCTCCACCTGAGAAGGGTGGGATCTAAACCCCCAACTGGGCTTTCAGCCTACAGCAACACAGCTGAGAGTAAAATAGTACCCAGCTGTGAAAAGCAAAAAGCCTCCAGGTTTAGCTGGCTTGACAGAGAGACTGAGTTTTTAAAGAGACCATGCACAAGAATATAGTGGCACCCACTTACCATGGGCTCCAGCAGAGAAAGAGAAGAGTGGACTAGAGAAACTTGGGGAAAGTTTGGGTCAGTGGCTTTAGGGGAAGAGTTGAGGGAGCAGCCCATGAGTCCAGTGCTGACCCATCCCCCATACAGCCAGCAGACCACTCTTCTCCAAAGGGCTAGAGGCTGAGGGGAAGCCAGAGCCCCACCCACAGGAATTAATCTGCCTCACCCAGCAGTACCTAAACCTGACCTCAGAACAAAGGTTGATTGGATTAACAACTGAATTCATCTGCCCCACCCAGAGGTGCTTAAATTGACCATTGATCACAGGCTGATTGGATTGACAACTAAGGGAGACAGATAAAGACAGTGGATCTCTGGTAGTCTCCAACTGGCTGACTAGGCCCAGCAGACTAGGACACGAGGTAATGTCACCAAGCACAGATCCAGGAAGTAAAAAAAAGTGCACCTCTACACCACAGAAGGTCACACCACTAAGACAGTAAGTCAAAGCAGACCAATCTAAGAAGCAGAAACAAACAAGAGCCACCTAAAATGAGGAAGAAAAATAAACCCTCAGCAAATGGAAATGAGGAATCCCCAGAAAGAGTGCAAAATGAAAGAGAGGCAAGCACCCTATCAGACATGAAATTCAAAAATAATGATGATAGAGAAGCTCAATGAGCTCAGCAAGTCCAAAGAAAACTACAAACAACTTCAGGTGAACTATAAAGAACTCCAGGAAAGCTACATGGAACTTACTGAGAACTACACGAGCATTAAAAAGGACATAGAAGCCGTCAATAGGAGCCAGGAGGAAATGAAGAATACAATTTCTGAATTGAAGAACACAGTAGAAGGAATCAAAAGCAGGCTAGAGAAAGCAGAGGATTGGATCATCAGGCTGGAAGTCAATGTAGAAAAAGATCACCAGGCAGTGCAACAAAATGAAAAAATACTGAAAAAGAATGAAGAGGTTTTAAGAGAATAGCAGGACAACATGAAACATAATAACATCCATATCATAGGGATACCAGAAGGAGAAGAGGAGAACCAAGGCATAGAAAACCTTTTTGAAAAAGTAATGACAAAACTTCCCTAACTTGAGGAAAGAAAATGTCATGCAAACTCAGGAAGCACAGAGGGTCCCAAGGAAGATGAACCCAAACAGGCCTATTCCAAGACACATCATAATGAAAATGGCAAATTTCAAAGACAAGGAGGGAATCCTAAAAGCTGCAAGAGAGAAGCAGCTAATAACATTCAAGGGGGCTCCCATAAGGTTATCAGCTGATTCCTTCACAGAAACACAACAAGCCAGAAGGGAATGGCAAAAAATATTTCAAGCAATGAAAAACAAAGGCCTGCAACTAAGAATACTGTACCCAGCAAGGCTGTCTTCACAATGGAATGTGAAATAAGGAGTTTCCCACACAAAAGAAGTCTAAAAGAATACATATCCACAAAACCAGCATTGCAAGAGATGCTAAAAGGTCTGCTTTAATAAGATGAAGAAACAGAGAGACAGACAGAAACACATGTACAAAGGTAAATGGATCAATGTACCAATCAAAAGATATAGGGCAGCTGAATGGATAAGAACCAACTTTAACTTATAAATGCTTTAAAATGGTCTTGTTATAAGTAGATTTTACTAAATAAGGTACAATTTTGTATATTACTTGTATCTGCATTACTGCAGGTTAAATTTTCTTAGATTGGAATCATTTCACAATATGGGAAAATCAGGTTACTTGCAACAACTCAGAAAAATCAAATGCAATTAAGGAAGAAGAAAAAAGTAAGAACATGTGGATGTAAATTACATAGAAGACATGCTATCTTTCTTATTCATTAATTAATGCTAGCAATTAATGTGTTTTTTAAAAATTTTATTGTTGCTGTATTACATCCATCCCCTTTTTGCTCCCCTCTGTCCCCCCTCCCACCCACCTAATGTTTTAATTAGCAACCAACTGGACATGGGTGTGTTATGAAATCAGTCAATCTTTAGGTTAGAAAGGATGCTGAGAATGAAGACCAGTTTGGATGGAATTTGCAAAATACTAAACTGTATGATTTGTTTGTCAATGTATGATATGTAGACAATATATATTCTCATATTAGCATGTAAATTAGATGAGATTCCTTTCAACTAAATTGTGGAAATATACATTTCCAGTTATGAAGGCCCCCAAATTGGGGGTGGTTGGGAAAAGGAACTAATGCTATAGTAAACTTTATTATTGAAAAGTGAACATACCTAATCTCTACCTCAACAGACTCTTCAATAGTTCAGGGGTTAGTTTAGGACCATAGGAAGTCAACCACTAGTTCAAAAAATAGCTAAAATACTATTCTACAAAATTATTTAAATCCTAGAACTTTTTATTTTTTACCTCAATTTAGTAGACATAGTAATTTCTACTCTGGGGATCAGCTGAGCACCGCAAGTGCCATTATTTTTGAAGGCTTCAACTTATAAAACACATGTAGAGTAAAAACAGAGGGTATTGAAAGAAGTAAGACATGTACACAGCCAAACACACACACACACACACACACACACACACACGAAAACAATTTGCTACATAAGATGGAAAACTCCAAAAAGAGTAAGCTGTAGTTCCAGTAGCTTAAAACAAAGTTGAGTTGTATTATTGGAGGGGGGGAGGATCTGACTCAAAAACCAAATTCATTTTTTACCATGGGTTTGGTACTGTCTCTAGGACAACTTTCACAAAACTGAGTTCTGCAATACACCATTTTCTGTGATATATTTCACAAAAATAGCATTCCAGAGTAATATACGTATTAAAGAAGAAAGTTTGCTTAATTTTGCTACAATATACCTACTATACTATCATTTAACATGTAATAATTATGTAAGCTATTGGCATATTTAAAATTTTTGTATTAACTCTTCAAAATCCAGTACACACTTTAAATATGTGTAAAAATATGTATGGGAGTAATTGTATTTTTGCATGTGTTTGGTAATATTGCAATTTACATTACTTAAGTAATATTTGTTTATTAAAGAGCAATTCTTTAAACAAATGAATTAACATAGGCATTTTGGAATAATAAAAAGAAAACTTTGTATTAATATGATTTCAGAAGCTGCCGAAGGACAGCAATTAAATGGTGAATTGTCTGGATGTGAAAGGAAAAAAGAAAAAGTACACATTGGTGGGTACAGAATAGACAGAGGGATGTTAAGAAGAAGAAAGGAAATAGAGAATCCAAATAACTTATATGCATGACTCATGGACATGAACTAAGGGAGGCATTGCTGGAGAAAATGGGGTACTGGATGGCGGGGGGCAAAGGGGGAAATTGGGACAACTGTAATAGCAAAATAAATAAAATATATTTAAAAAATAAAAATGTTCTAAAAAGCAAAAAAAAAAAAAAAATTAAAGAAAAAACTCTTTGTGGGAGTAAATGAACTTGTAGAGATTATTTAATTTTCAGCATTTGGAAACTCATGAGTACTCTCTGATATGGTCTAATTCTTCTGGCCAGTTTAAATGAATGAGACAGCCTTAAGGATATTCTCCACTGCTGCCTCTAGTTGTTACAGGGGCTATGTTCCTCACAGTATGTGAACAGATCACAATAGCATGTATGAGGCTGGAGAAAGTAGCACAGCCCTGAATTGGGGGTTTGGGGTGGGGATGTGTGTACAAGGGTAATGGTGAATGTGGAGGAGACTCTCAGTCTAGATTTGCAGTGGGTTCCTTGTTCCATCCCTGTATCCACTGACAAGGAGGTGAGTTTAAGCTAATCTCAACAGGAGACTTAGATGGTCCTTGATGCCTTGTGATTGACCCTGAGATGGACACGTTAGTCTCACCAACCAGCATAGCCACCTTCCTCCACCCACTTTCTCTGAAGGTAAGACTGGCTGTAATTTCTTGTTTGCCATCAACATTGGGTACAGAAGCACCAAATCCCCTGCATTCTAAACTTCCTCCTCCTGTCCCCTTTTGCAGCGGCAACCCATCTTCTCATGTAACAACTCCTTTTATCACTAGCTGGCCATGGGCAACCCAGACATCAACCCAAAGTGTCCAGGTGGTATTTGCACCTATAAGTGCAGCAGGATGCTTATTCAGTTCCCTGGTGGAAGGACTGCCCAACAGAGGCCAGGATTTCTAATATAGCAGAGTCTATGTAATACAGGAGTGGAAGGATTTTTCTTTTTTATTTCTTTTAAAAAATAGGGCCTTGGCTGGTGGCACAGGGGATAGGCGCTGGCCTCCAAATCCAAAGTTTGCTGGTTTGATTCCCAGCCAGGACACATAACCAGGCTGCAAGCCAAGTCTACAGCCAGCTCTATAGCTGGAGGCAGGTGAAAGGCAACCACACATTGATGTTTCTCTCCCTCTTTGCTCTCTCTCTTCCCTCTATCTGGAAATAATAAATAAAATCTTTTAAAAAAAGTTTCCCTTTAAAATATATGTTTTACTGATTATGCTACTATAATTGTCCTAATTTTTTCCTCATTGCCTCCATCTGCCTGGTACCCATTTCCATCGAGCAACACCTACCTTAGTTCATGTCCATGGACTGTACATTAAGTTCTTCAGCTTTCCATTTCCTTTACTGTTCTTAACATCCCCCTGGCTATTTTGTAACTACCAATGGTGCTTCTTAATCCCTGTACCTTTCCCCTCATTCTCCTACTTACCCTCTGCACTGATAACCCTCCATATGTTCTCTGCACCTAGGATTCTGATCCTGTTCTACTTGTTTGCTTAGTTTGTTTTTGTTTTTTAGATTCAGTTGTTGATAGTTGTGAGTTTATTGTCATTTTAATGTTCATAGTTTTGATCTTTTTATTAAATAAGTCCCTTTAACATTTCATATAATAAGGACTTAGTGATGATGAACTCTTTTAGCTTTACTTTGTCTGAGAAGCACTTTATCTGCCGTTCCATTCTAAATGATAGTTTTGTTGGATAGAGTAATCTTGCTTGTAGGTCCTTGCTTACTATCACTTTCACTACTTCTTACCAGTACCTTCTTGCCTGCAAAGTGAGAAATCAGTTGGTAGTCTTATGGAAACTCTTTGTAAGTAACTCTCTTATTTTCTCCTGCTGCTTTTAAGATTCTCTTGTTATCTTTAATTTTGGCATTTTAATTATGATATGTCTTGGTGTGGTCCTCTTTGGTCCAACTTGTTTGGGACTTTCTGTGCTTCCTGGACTTGTGTGTTACTTTCCTTCACCAAATTAGGGAAGTTTTCTTTATTTTTTAAATCAGCTTTCAATTTCTTGCTGTTCTTCTGGAGTTCCTATTATTTGGATGTTGGTACTTTTGGAGATGTCCCAGAGTCTTCTTAAGCTCTCTCTCTCTCTCTCTCTTTTTTTTTTTTTTTTTTTTTTAATTCTTGTTTCTTCATTTTGTACTGGTTGACTGTTTATTTCTTCCTTATGTTCCAATTCATCTATTTGAACCCTGGCTTCCTTCCTTCATAGTTGGTTCCCTGTGGATTTTAAAATTTCACTTAGTGTGAAATTTCTTCCCTTATGCATTTGCTTAAACTCAATCATTTCTCTGAGCATCATTATCACCAGTGTTTTAAACTCTGAATCTGAAAGGTTGGCTATTTCCTTTTTCTCTTACTTATTTTTCTGGAGTTTTGATCTGTTTTTTCATTTGGGCTATACTTCTTTGTCTCCTCAATTTGACAACCTCTGTGCTTGCCTCTGTGTATCAGGTAGAGCTGCTGCAACTGTTACATTGTAAGGGGTGGAGCCTTAGGTATTTGTTAGTGTGGGGCAACCCAATTCACTGTTTTGTGGTGTTCTATGTGGGGAAGCGGTCAGAGAGGGAACAATGCTGCTTGCTTGGCATTTTCTCCTTTACCTGACCCTTTGCCAACTTCCCATATGTGGCTGGAGCTCCTATTTCCTTATTTCCCTGGTGATGGTTCCCCAGAGTGTGTGGGTTTGCATACCTTCTAGGACAGTAGGACCTCTAAATGGACTGTCCTGAGAGACAGGCAGTTCCTTCTGCCTCCTCAATTTCCACTAGTTTTCACAGCCAGAAGCTATAAGGCTTTATTATCCCAGTCCTGGAACTGTGAGCTGTGTGGTCTAGCCTGGGGCTGGGATTGCTCCCCAGGTGTCCCTCCCAGCTTTTCTCCATCACACATGAGTATGGGACTGCTCATTCTACTGGCTACAGCCACTGCCTTGCCACTGCCACCTTGCCTCCTCCACACTGCTTCCTCTCCACCCCAGATCCCCAGCTCTGCTTCTCCTACCCATCTGGATGAATATTTCTTAAATTTTTGGTTGTCAGACATCCACACAGTTTGATTTTCTGGCAGTTCTGGTTGTTTTTTTTTTGTTTGTTTGTTTTGAGGTAGTTGTGTGAGGAGGTGAAGCATGTCTATCTCCATTGTAGCCAGAGTACAATGTCTCTGCCCATATCATAAGTGTATAATTTGACAAATGTATATGCTTATGTAACCACCACCCCAATCAAAATATAGATTACTAGTATCATTCCCATAAAGTTCTCCTGGTCCATTTTGTAGGTCCAGGAGATAAAAATATTTTCAAGGTAGTTCTTATCCTCAAATGGTTGCTGCCTAAATGGAGCCGTAGAGCACATAGACTTTTCCTCCCACTTGCTGGTCAGATGCCTGCTGATGAATTCTGATTTTTAATACCTTAAGTGTGTATTTTCTCTGTCTTCCAAATCAAGTGCTCAAATTAAAACCCATCTTGAATGTATACTAGGCTGATAGTGATTTACTTTTAGTTTTAATTAACAAAATGAACAAAGCAATCAGGAATTGCCTGGCTGCATGAGGCTAAGGAAATGGCTGCTGCCTTCCATTTCTGCCCTGCACAGCCTGGACTCTGGTTCTGATAAGGGTTGATGCCATTTCTGGATGAAGGAGAATCTTCCACTCAATCTCTTTCATTTCTTAGCTTGTTCATATTCTTCTCTCAAAAGTGAGACTGGGTTGCATAACTTTGAAAGGGGAGGGGAAAGAATTGGGTTTTCTTTTTCCAAGTTTATTTCTTTATCATCTCCCCATCCCTAATTTTTTCATGGCTTTATTTCTGATTCCCAACTTTATCCATCTTCAACCTTTTCTGTCATTCTCTCCTTTCTTCTTCCCAGACAAAGAATTGGTAAGGAGTGCTATGAGGAAGGGGAACCATGGCTGTCAGAAAAGGTTTTGTACAGAATGTAGGGCTGAATTTGAGAGAACACAGAAGAAAGAAGGAAAGATGATCCAGACTGGGAAAATGCAAAGACAAAATATGAACAGCAGAGAGCAGCCTGACAATGCAAATTTAGAAAGTCTGACAGAAGACTTGTTGAAAGACTGTGGACAAGTTATTTAATCACTCTGATCATTGGCGTTCATATGGAAAATAATTACTATCTATGTGGAAGGTGGATATGAGTATTGTTGGCCTATGTAAAGTGTGTATAATGTACGTGGTGTTCATGAAATGATGTGACATGATGGCTATTATTAAAATAGTATATTGTCAGGAGAAAGGAAAACAGTATGTCTGAGTAAGGTGCAAGCATTCAGAACTTGAAGAGTTCAACAGGAACTAAATCATGGGATATCATTAACTAATATAATTTCTTTTAGAATCAGCTCCTACTTATCAAATGATCTTAAAAATGACATACATGGGACATATATGTCACTTGCATTTTAAGATTTTCAGATAAAAATAAGGAACTAAATGCAATTGATATTACTGTGTTTCTACGTTGTTAGTAAGTCAGCACTCCTCATTATTATGACTAAGGCAACGTAAGAAAAACTCTTTGAGTGACTCTTGATCCTAATGCAATATGACTTCCTGTTGTGACTAAAGGATATTTTTTATTATGATAGTTTAGGGAGAGTGTTAATGTTACTAAGAAACTGACCTTAAGGAATGAGTATGCAAGTAACTTTCCAAGGGCAAGATGTTCAACAAATAATATTTACTCAACAAACATTCATGGAATATGTGGTGAGTGACAAAGTCTCTGTCAGGCTTTCAGCCCTATTCTACACCTCTGCACCCAAGGGTCCTCTCTAGAGATACACATGGAAAATGCCCATGGTTGTGACTGAATTTGTTTCTATTATAATGCCTTATTTTTTCCTTTACTTGGTATATCTCAGCTTTTCCTATATTATTTTTTTAATATTGGAAATATCTTTCCCAATTTATTTTTCCCATTTTATGGAGGCATAATTGACCTATAAGAGACCACATATAGCCCTGGCTGGTAGTACAGTGGATAAGGCGCTGGCCTTCGAACCCAAAGGTCGCAGGTTCGATTCCCCAGCCAGGGCACATAACAAGGTTGCAAACCAGGTCTCCAGTCAGGTCTGTGGCTGGAGGCAGATGAAAAGCAACCATACATTGATGTCCCTTTCTGCCTCTCTCCCTTCCCCTCTTTCTAAAAATAATGAAATGAAATCTTAAAAAAAAAATAAAGAAAAGAAAATGATAATGATTTAAAAAAAAAAAGAGACCACATATATTTGCTAAGTTTTGACACATGTATGCAACCATTAAACCATCATTACAATGAACATATTGATGATCACCTCCAAAGGTTCCCTCTTTCTTTTAAGAATCCACTCCTTACTGAGTCCTGGGCACTAATGTCTTCCAAAAGGAACTAACTTTGTTTGCTGTACAAGATGGAGAAGTTCAAGCCTAACGGAATTTTCAAGAACAGTAGAAAGAAAACTACCTTTATTCACAGATAACATAATTTTATACATATAAAATCCTAAGGAACAGCCCTAGCCAGGTGGCTCAGTTGATTGGAGTGTCATTCCACATACCAAAGGGTTGCTAGTTCAATTCCTGGTCAGGGCACATACCTAGGTTGTGGGCTCAATCACCAGTTGGAGCACAAATGGGAGGCAAGCCATGTTTCTTTCTCACATCATGTTTCTCTCTATATATCTCTTTCTCTTTCACTTCCTCCCTTTCTCTCTAAAATCAACATATTTTAAAAATCAATATAATAAATAAATATATCCTTGGATGAGGATTTTAAAAATCCTAAGAAAAACACTAAAAACTACTAGAATTAATGAGTTCAGCAAGGTTGAAGGACACAAGATCTACACATAAAAATAAATTGATTTCTATATATTGGCAATGAACAAAAACTTATACTCTTAAAACTATAAAATATTATTTTTAAAATTTCAAAAATATTTGAATAATTAGAAAAAGTCCTATGTTCATGGACTGGATGACTTAATATGACAATAATTTCCAAACTGATCTATAGATTCAACACAGTTCCTATCAAGAGCCCAGGCAACTTTATTTGTAGAAATTAACAAACTGATTCTAAAATTCATTTAGCTTTTCATGAAGATGGTGCAGAAAGTGAAGAAGGAAGCCCCTGCCCCTCCCAAAGCTGATGCCAAGGCAAAGGCTTTGAAGACAAAGAAAGCAGTGCTTAAAGGCATCTGCAGCCACACACACACACACACACACACAAAGAAGAAGAAGAAGAAGATTTGCAGGTCATTCACCTTTCCAAAGCCTAAGACACTACCGCTCTGAAGGCAGCCTAAATATCCTTGGAAGAGTGCCCCCAAGAGAAACAAGCTTGACCACTATATATATCATTAAGTTCCCCCTGACTACCAAGTCAGCCATGAAGAAGATAGAGGACAACAATACACTTGTGTTTATTGTGGATGTCAAGGTCAACAAGCACAAGATCAAACAGTCTGTGAAGAAGCTCTATGACATTGATATTGCCAAGGTCAACACCCTGATCAGTTCTGATGGAGAGAAGAAAGCATATGTTTGACTGGCTCCGGACTATGGTGCTTTGGATGTTGCCAACAAAATTGGGATCATCTAAACTGAATCCAGCTGGCTAATTCTAAATATAAAAATTATATACTGTAAAAATAAATAAAATAAAATTCACATTTTATTTATTTGATATATAGATATACAATGGCAAGAAAAACTAAAACAAATCTGAAATCTGTCATAATAGGTAAGAAGAAAAAAGAAGGAATGTGCATGCTTCTCTATTTCAAAACTTACTACAAAACAATGACAATCAAGACAGTGGTAGACTAACATGTTGTAGAACATTAACTGAAAATTAAGTCAAAGAGTTAAACATAAAGCTAAAACTATAAAATTCTTAGAAGAAAAGATAAGGGTAAATCTTCATGATCTTAGATTTTGCAGAGGATTCTTAGGTATCATATCAAATATAAGCAACAAAGTGAAGATATATAAATTAGACTTTATCAAAATTAAGAACATTTGGGTTTCAAAGAACACCAAGAAAGTGAGAAGATGACCCATAGAGAAAAAAATGTTTGCAAACTATATATATGATAAGAGGTTTTTTGTTTTTTTTTTTAATTTATTTTTTTGATAAGAGGTTTGTATCTAAAAAATATAAAGAGCTTTTACAAATCAATAATAACATTTAATAAAACCAAATTAAAAATTGGCAAAGAATACAATAGGGTTTTTTTTTTTCAATGATTACATATCAATTACCAATAAACATGAAAAGATGCTTGACATCATTAGTCATCTGGGCAAGGCAAACCAATATGACAGTGAGATACAACTTTGTGTCCATTAGCATGGCAAGAATAAAATGTAAGACATTGCTGTCTTGGCAATTATGTGAAATCAGAACTTGTGCACTGATAATGAAAATAAAAAGTGATGTAGCCACTTCATAAAAGAGCCTAGCACTTCCTCATATAACTCTGTTAAGCATGGGATTATCATATGACCCAGCAATTCCTCCACTAGGTATAAATCCAAGGGAAGTAAAGACATATACCCTCATAAAAACTTGTACACTAATGTTCATAGCAGCATTGCCCATAGTAACCACAGGATGGAAACAGCCCCAATGTATGTAACAAATGAATAGATAAACAAATGTGGTATATCCATACAAAGAAAGATTATTCAGCCAGAAAAAGAAATAACACATTATAACATAGATGGACCTTGAAAACATTATGTTAAGTGAATGAGTCAGTCACAATAGATCACATATAACATGATTCCACTCATGTGGTGTCCAGAACAGGGAAATCTACTGAGACACAAAGTAGAGGAGGTATGTTTAGGAATTGGGAGTTGGGGGTGGAGGTGGAAATGATTGCTGAGGGGAATGAGTTTCTCTTTAGGTGATAAAAACAATTTGTGGTGAAGGTTGCAGGTATCTGCGAACATACTACAAATCATTGAATTGTACACATTAAATGGATGAATTGTATATATCTCAAGTTCTTAAAATGTATGTATCGAATTATTCATTGGTAATAAATAAAAATATAATATTTTAATTACCTTCTCCGGCAGCCGCTCCAGCCCCCAGCTTCCAGCTCCAGACTGTAGTTGCAGCCGCCCAGGGCCAGTGGTTGCACCAGTCTTGGTGTGATCCGCTTCGGGTTGGGGGCGTCTCTGCAGAAGCCGGACCTCTGCTTGCTCAGCACCACTGCCGCAGCCAGGTGCAGGCAGACCGAGGAGCTTGACAAGGCCACCATGGTCACTGGTCCGGCTGCAACCGGCCAGGAGGGGACCAAGAATCAGCGGGAGCCGCAGCAGTAATGGCCTCTGGGCCGCGGTCCGAGCTGCCTCGAAAGTCGCGGGGGCCAGGAAGAGGGGGCCAGAGTGACAGTGGAAGATGACTGTGATGCAGACGTCTGTGGAGAAGAGAATGATGAGCAGGGAAATTATTCTAAAAGAAGCTGTCTAACTGAGATCGATATCAAGACACCAACAAAGAGTTTAATAATGAAATGGAGAATCACAGAGGGGGCAGATTTCAATGTTCTCAGCTCTGCAGGGGGCTCCTTCTCACAGTTCGGGTTTGCTGAGGACAGAGTGGGATGGTGAAGCCTCGCGTCCAAAGCAGAATTTGGCACTTCATGTGGACTGTGAGTCACTGGGTCAGCCCTTCAAGAACTACCTCTCTCACTCTGCCTGAGTGCTGCTGCTGAATTGGCCCAGACTGCCCTTCCTTTAGAGCTTCCTCGGGTGGAACCAGAGAGAAATGAAGGCAAGGGACTAGATCTGCCCTTAAAGGGGCCTCTGGGACCTGGAAGAAAGGGCTGAAATTTGCGGCTGGAGGCTGCCAGATGGATGTGGATCAAGAGTCAAGACCAGGCCCTTCCAGGGGTTCCCAGACACCTTCCTCCCTTCTGCAGTCAGCAGCAGACCGCCTGGAAGAAGAATTAGATCTGCTGCTCAGCTTAGATGCGCCTGTAAACCGCCAGATACTATTTTACCAGACCAGATACTCCTGGACCTCGAATCCGAGAACAACGGGGAGGTGGTGGCCCAGGAAGAAAAAGCTCTTGCAAAACCATTTGTGATGGAAAAAAAGAACATGGAATCTGAGCAACTGAGCACATCAAAATGCGTTATGGAGGAAGAGCCAGAAGACTGGTTGGGTAACATGATTTCTTATCAAAAGAAGAAAAAGAAAGAGAAAAAGAGAAAAAAATGAGGACAGTGCCTGAAGCCAATTCTGGTTGCCTTATAAGTAAGGACAGGCTGGGCTGTCATTGAAGAATCACTGGGTTACAAGCAAGCCCAAGCCTGTGCAGTCCCTCAGGCTCATCAAAATAAACATCTGCCTTTGTGTTTGGCAACATCCGGAATCATACAGTATAAGAGGCTCCTTGCAATTTTCTTTGGTTTAGTAATCTAAGAGACTCATTAAGGGCTGGAGACTTTATAGTGCTGTTTCCAGCCTTCTTCCTCTCAATATTTATATAATAACATAGCAAGTCCTGCTGCTGAATGGAATAGAGCAAGCAACAAGGCATGCATTTAGCCAAAAATAAACAAATACTTGTCAATAAGCAAGTAAATAATAAATAAATAAATACTGACCTTCTATCCTGGTAATTTTGTTTCTATTCCTTTGGGTTTTCAACATAGATGATTACGTTGTGTGAGAATTAAAGACAATTCTAATTTTTCCTTCACATTTTAGATGCCTTTATTTCTTTTGCTTGCCTTGTAACAGTGGTTGAATTTCCAAGTTAAATGAATAAAATTGGTGGATTAAACGTGTTTATCTTGTTTCTTATGTTTGTGGGGGAAGGATACAATTACTCACCAGGAGAGACTGCTTTGTGTGGTTTTAGAAACTGTAGCACCTGCGCAAGCCCATCCTGGAAAGCAGACCTGTAAGCCTTGACTGAAAATGGGGAAAATGGGAAGCAGGTGGCAGGCACGATCTGAGACCTTCAAAGAGGTTTCCATGGGAAATCAGAACCAAGAATGCAATGTATACCTTGAAGCCTGTTCAGCTTTGTGTATGTTCTGATCTTAATTAATGGATATTTGTGTTAAGACACAGAATGAACTCCTAAACTATGTTTTATCGATGCTCTGGCACCAGCAAATCTGACCGTCCATGACCAGATACTGTTCTGGGTGTTTTATAGCTTATTCACCCTAAACTCTAATTGTTTTATGGCAAACACCAGCACTTGTTCTCTGCATGCATTCACCCTAATAAAAGCTATGTTGAGAAGGGGGACAATGTGCATTCTCCTCTAGAGAGAGTGGCCACACCTTCTCTCCCTTGGTACTTTGAGTCCAAGTCAGTTTGTTCAATCCGTGATCAGGGAACTCCTCAGGACAGAGATCCCCCATACTCACCATTAAATATGTGTGTGCTGTAGGTTTTTCATAGGTGCCCTTCATCAGGTTGAGGAAGTTCCCTTCTTTTCTAGTTTCCTGTGAGTTTTTATTAGGAATGACTATAAGATGCTTTCAAATGCTTTCTCTGTACCTAGTGAGATCATCACATTTTTATTTCTCATAAAACTTGTTAATATACACCTTCTGCATATCTCCAGAATTTTCTCTCTGGATCCTCAGCTAATCAAATGCCTTTTTAAATGAACAAGAGGAATTAAGTCATGAAAGATTTTCTAATTGAGATGACATGCCTAGAGGGGTCCAGAGTACTTTCTGAGGAAACTGTCATTTTTGTGGTGCTATGTTTCCCAGTATTGCCTGGCTGACTGTAGCAAAGGGAGTCCTTGGAAGAGTGTTGGAAGGAGGTGAAGGGAGTTCTGTCTGTCACCAGGGCTTCCCAGTGGTTCTCCAGGAAGTGGTGGTGGACAGCAGAGGCAGCTACAATGCAGGGTGCTGGTCACAGTGTTGATTCTAGCATGCTCCCCTTGACTTTCTCATCAGATCACCACCCTTAGTTGACCCTTTTGGGCTCTTAATTATGCAGAAGAAACATAAATGATGCTAGAAGGCTGGCAGGTACATTGACCTTCAAATCTTTATTCTAATTCCAACAGGAATGTTAACTGTGTGATCTTGGCCAATTTACTAACTTTTCTGAGCTTTGGTTTTTGCATCTGAAATATGGCAACAATGGTGTACAGTATGTAATCACAGTAATAACCATCATAAATCAGGATAGTACATTGAAGCATTACTACCATCTTTTTTAGACCTCAGTGAAGTTTTACCAATAATTTCCTTACAGCCAAATGCTTTAACCCAGAATCATGTGTTGAACTTTGTTGTCATGTATCTTCATTTGAAACAGTGAAGACCTTGACTCTGAAGTAGGCTATTTGTAGAAAGTGCCTCACTTGGGGTTTCTTTGACATTTCCTCATAATTGAAGCACTTTAGACATTTTGGGCAGAATATTACAAAGTGTGCTGAAGTATCACTGCCTGCTACCAGGTGGTAAGTGACATATTTCCATGTGTCTGTTACCCAGGAGATGCCAAATTTGGCCTTGGCTTAAGGTGCTCCAGCCTTTCCCTTTTAATGTTGACCTTTTTCTCTTTGTGAGTTGCATTTGGTGGAAAGGTGCTTTGAGGCTATATGATTATTCAAATACTTTATCAAATGAATAAACACTAGTTCTGGCATCTGTTGAAGTTTCTTGGCCAAATTAATTATTACCACGATGTTTGACATTTCATATTATCAGCATTATATTGTAAGAAAATCTTTTTCCCCATTTGTATTTATTTGTTTTTGTGTTTACATCTGTATGGACTTATGGTTCTCTATTTAATGGGTTATAATCCTTTATATCATTATTCACTTTGATATTCAAATTATTCTTCATATAGCCAGAGGGATCCCCTTCAAATTTGCTTCTATGTCCTTTTCACATGTCCGCTTATTTGCTAAGTATTTTCTTACACTCCACAAAAAATTATTGCATGCTTATCTTATATTTGTCCTACAGTAGCCTCAGAAATAACTATTCCTCCAAGAAGCCCTGACTCATTTTAGTGAAGAATAGTATTTAGAAACCAAGATGGGTTGCTAGGAGTGCTTATTGTTATATTTTTATATAACAATTTATATTTTTATATTATAAAATTTATATTTATATAAATATATATATAAATTTATATTTGTATTTTTAAAGAATTTAAATTGTTTAGTAAAGTTATGTGATTTTAATTTTATTAATCTTTATATTCTAAAATTTTTACCCTGATTATGTTACTTCCACTGGTTTTGGGGTTAGAATAATACTGGCCTCATGGAAAGATTTTGGAAGTTTTTCCTCCTAGAATTTTTTGAATAGGTTGAGGTGGATAGAGGTTAGCTCTTCACTAAACGTTTGGTAAAATTCACCTGTGTGGTCCAGGGTTTTTGGTGCCAGGAGTTTTTCATTACTGCTTCAATTTCACTAGTTGTTATTGGTCTGTTCAGGCATTCTGCTTCTTTTTGATTCAGTTTTGAAAGAAATATGTTTCCAGAAATTTGTCTATTTCACCCAGGTTGTCAAATTTCTTTTTATATAGTTGTTCAAAGTAATGTCTTACAATTCTTTGTATTTCTATGGTGTTGGCTATGACTTATCCTCTTTTGTTTTTGATTTTGTTTATTTGGGTCCTCTGTCTTTTTTCTTGATGAGTCTGGTTGAAGGCTTGTTGATTTTTTTTTATCTTTTCAAAGAACCAGTTCCTGGATTGAATGATCCTTTGAATTGTTCTCTTAGTCTCTATCTCATTGAATTCTGCTCTGATCATGATTATTTCTTTCCTTCTACTTACTCTGGGCTCTGTTTGTTGTTGTTCCTCTAGTTATTGTAGGCCTAGGGTTTGGTTGTTTATTTGAGATTCTTCTAATCTTTTTTAGGTAGGCCTGTATTGCTATGAACTTCTCTCTCAGGACTACCTTTGCTATTTCCAATAGGCTTTGGGCTGCTGTGTGTTCATTTTTCATTTGTTTCCAGGTAATTTTTTATTTCTTTCTTGATCTCATGACTATCCAA
Source organism: Noctilio leporinus (assembly GCA_004026585.1). Classification (NCBI taxonomy): domain Eukaryota; kingdom Metazoa; phylum Chordata; class Mammalia; order Chiroptera; family Noctilionidae; genus Noctilio; species Noctilio leporinus. The sequence continues at coordinate 2,035 of PVIW01014292.1, read as the reverse complement.
TTCATTACTTAATTGTATTATTTAGTCTCCATGAATTTGAGTGGTTTTTAGTTTTTTCCTTGAGATTCATTTCTAGTTTTATCCATTGTAATCTGAGAAGATGTTTGATATAGTTTCAGTTTTCTTGAATTTGTGTAGACTTGTTTTGTGTCCTACCATCTGGTCTGTCTTTGAGAATATTCCATGTGCATTTGAGAAGAATGTGTATTTTGCTTCCTTGGGGTGAAAGGTTTTATATATATCAATTAAGTCCATTTCATCTAGAGTGTTGTTCAATGCCACAATATCCTTGGTGTTTTTTGTTTGTTTGTTTGCTTGCTTGAAAGATCTGCCCATTGTTGATGTTGGGGTGTTAAAATTCCCAACTATGAGTGTGTTGCTTTCAATTTCCTTCTTGAGGTCCTCCAAGATTTCACTTATATATTTCAGAGCTCCTATATTGTTTGCATATATGTTTACAAAGGTTATATCTTTTTTTTTTTGAACAACATGAAGATTATTTTTTGCCATTCCCTTTGATTATAAGCACATCCTAATGCTTCTGTTATTACTGTTCTCAATTGGAATGTATTTATCAATAAAATAAGTCTTATCCAAATGGATTGCAGAATAGCAAATATGCTTCCTTATTAGTCTCTAATTAATATAATTTTCTCCCTACTACTTGGAAACTATTTTTTGGTATATTTTATTGATTATGCTTTAAAGTTGTCTCAAATTCTTTTCCCTTCCATAGTACTCCCCGCCCCCCACCCACTTAGTTCATGTCCATGGGTTGTACATATAAGTTCACCCTTTCCTCTATTATTATTTCCCTCTGTCTACCTTGTACCCTCCAAATATGTTCCCTAATCTCCGTGTCATTTTCCAATTTTGCCCCCTTCGCCCTCCTAGTTGATAACCCTTCCAATACTACCCACACCTATGTTTCTGGTCCTATTCTTGTTTTTTTTTTGCTGGTTTGTTTTTATTTTCCTTTTTATTTTTCATTTTTCAGGTTCTGTTGTTAATAGTGGTGAGTTTGTTGTCATTTTAATGTTCATAGTTTTGATCTTTTTATTTCTTAAATAAGTCCCTTTAACATTTCATATAATAAGGGCTTGCTGATGATGAACTCCTTTAGCTTTACCTTGTCTGGGAAGCAGTTTATTTGCCCTTCATTCTAAATGATAGCTTTGCCGGATAGAGTAATGTTGGTTGTAGGTCCTTGCTTTTCATCACTTTGAATATTTCTTGCCAGGCCCTTCTTGCCTGCAAAGTTTCTTTTGAGAAATCAGGTCATAGTCTTATAGGAAAACCTTTGTAGGTAACTCTCTTCTTTTCTCTTGCTGCTTTAAAGATTCTCTCATTCTCTTTAGCCTTTAGCATTTTAATTATGATGTGCCCTGGTGTGGTTTGATTTGGACTAGTTTGTTTGGGACTCTCTCTGCTTCCTGGATTTGTATGTCTATTTCCTTCACCAAATTTGAGAAGTTTTCCTTTATTATTTTTTCACATAAGTTTTCAATTTCTTGTCCTTCCTCTTCTCCTTCTGGCATTCCAATGATTCGAATATTGGCACATTTAAAGTTGTTCCAGAGGTTTCCAGGCCTCTCTTTATTGTTTTTTGGGTTTTTTTTTCAATTCTTGTTTCAACTTTCCTTTTTTTTTTATTTAATTTTATTGTTGTTGTATTATATCCATCCCCTTTTTGCTCCCATCTGTCCCCCTCCCCACCCACCCATTCCCCCCAAAGTCAATCCCACCTGTTGTTCATGTCCATGGTTCCTTTATACTAGGTTCTTGTCTAAGCTGCTTCCCTTCTTTGCCTCTACCTCCACCCTCCCCCCAACCCCGTTCCCCCTAACCACTGAAGGCCTATTCCTTGTATTCATATACTTGGTTCTGTTTTGCTTGTTGTTAGTTTTGCTCATTATTGTCCCATAATGGGTGAGATCATATGATATTTGTCCTTCACTGACTGGCTTATTTCACTAAGCATAATACTCTCCAGTTCCATCCATGTTGTTGCAAAGGGTACAAGTTCCTTCTTTCT